>CAUYLG010053074.1:0-49009 GCA_963573385.1 Cacajao melanocephalus
CCGTGTGGCTCCTCCGCCGGGAATCTCCCAGTCTGTGGGCAACAAAAATTCGTCTGAAAGTGCGGCGTCCACTTGCTCTCTGCGCTTTCACTGGGAGCTACAATCCTGAGCTGTTGTTAATCGGCCATCTTGGATCTCTCTCTTCATTTTTTTTTTTTTTTTTGAGATGGAGTTTTGTTCTTATTGCCCATGCTGGAGTGCAGTGGTGCGATCTTGGTTCACTGCAACCCCACCTCAAGTTCAAGTGATTCTTCTGCCTCAGCCTCCCAAGTAGCTGGGGTTACCGGCATGTGCCACCATGCATGGCTACATTTGTATTTTTAGTACAGATTGGGTTTCTCTGTGTTGGTCAGGCTGGTCTGAAACTCCTGACCTCAGATGATCCACCTGTCTTGGCCTCCCAAAATGCTGGGATTATAGGTGTGAGCCACCGCTACCAGCTGGGTTTCTTTTAGAGGGTCATTTTATTATTTTTTTGAGCCAGGGCCTTCCTCTGTTGCCCAGGCTGGCGTGCAGCGCTATCATGGCTCACTACAATCTTAACCCCCTGGGCTCCATTGATCTAACTGCCTCAGCCACTCAGGTATTTTAGTTTTCTGTTTAAGAAAACTAAACTTTCTTAAAAGTTTACTATTACTTTCCTTTGAACCTGTGTTGTTTATATAACTTACTTCATAAAACATGGGCTTAGCTACAGATAGAGACTAGATCTGTGTCATAGGAAAATGGCAGATTACTGCCTATCTTTGACCCACGTGTTGCCTTGCGTTCATAAGAAACCATAGATGCTAAATCCACAGATACCTCTGTCTTACGGCATAGCACTAAAGACTTAAAGGAAAGCACTTGAAAGATAATTGAAAATGCTCATGGTTGCAAAATCAGATATTTTGTAGTCTTTCCATGTGAGTACTTCATATGTAACAAAAACTTACCTGCAAAAATAGTTTACAAAAGGATAAAAACTGCAGAGAAAGCCTTTTTATGACACAGAAGAAAAAATTGTTCTATACTAAGTTTTACAATAATTGTTATACTAAGTATTATGTAATATTTTTTAGTTTATTTAGGACACCATTTAGAATTTATTGACCTCAGTCATAGAACTTGGTATTCAAAGTCTGTATAAGTCGTACATGTACTCTTGCAAAGTTTTCTCAGAATTTTATAGTGAAAATTTGGATGGCATGTCGAGGAGCTGACATTGCTAGTGGTAGACAGGGTATGGCTATAGTGCTAATGCTTTGGTTAAAGACGTTGGGTTGAACACATGCATCAGCCTCTACTCTCTCTTGCACCACCACCAGAATGACACTAAAGACATTTTTCAAAAACATAAATCCCAAATTACAAAGTGAATAAGAGGGGAGTGTAAGAGCAACAAAATGTTATAATCTGGGGAAAGGGAATGTAGTAACTGAATCCTAAGATGCCATTGCCAAAGGCGGGAAGCACCACATTTATATTGCAGAACCTTCAAAAGATTCAGTCATTATAACACTAGGTGCTTCTGGGAGGTGGAGCTTTAGAAAAGGATTGGCTGAAAGTTCCTTCCCTAATGCAGCACAGCTGGACAGTTGCCCCAGCCTTGCTCTGGGAAAAGACATGCTCCTGTGGGCACATGAAGACTTTCAGGTGTAGTGGCAGCATTTGTGTTAGGGAATAAATTATCTTCCTTCTCCCATTTTACAGAATGAAGGTATATCTTTCATCTAACTTTAACTTACTAATCTAGATTTGTAAAAAGGTCTGGAAGTTCCATTTTAAAAAAGGAAAAAAGAAGGTAGGGAGGGGACTCTAAATAGTTTTGTAGTAGTAGTGGAAAAAGTACCTGGATATAATTAGGTAATACTCTTTTATAAGTCAGGTGGTTTCTATTTCTTTGTTTTCAACAAAAATGAAAGAGGATTTAATTGAGTTGTATTTAATAATGTCAGATTATTAAAGATAATTTTTTAATAATAGATCACTGTGTGATATGGGGCACATAACCACGGGCACTTACATTGCTATAATGAAGGGTTTTCTAGTTCCTTCTTATTTGAACGAGGTTCTTTAGCACTTATATCTATAAAAATAAAATAGGAATAGGATTGATGTTGAACCCTGTCTCATTCTGGTAGTAATTCATGAACTCATAAACCAGTTACAAAATGATAAGCTCCAGGCTCATGTCTGTAATTCTAGTACTTTGGGAGGCCAAGGCGGGAGGATCACCTGAGGTCAGGAGTTCATGACCAGCCTGGACAACTTGGTGGAACCCCATCTGTACAAAAAAAATACAAAAATTAGCTGGGCGTTATGGCAGGTGCCTGTAATCCTAGCTACTTGGGAGACTGAGGCGGGAGAATCACTTGAACCCGGGTGGTGGAGGTTGCAGTGAGGTGAGATTGCACCATTGCACTCCAGCCTGTGTGATAGAGCGAGACCCATCTCAAAAAAAAAGAAGAGATCTATTTCATTAATAGGTATATTTAAAATAATATTTTGGTTGTTTTGCTTTGTAATTATTTTTCCAGATATATATAATACATTTGTGTTTTGATTCCTTGTATACTAATATAATAATAATTCCAAATTTCTTTTGGATTGATACTTAGAACATTAGGATCACAAGAAGTTTTTAAAATTTATATTTATGTACAGATATATTCTTGTAGGGAAAAATGATTCAATAATCAATAAACTTCCATGCATAAAAATATTACATCAGAATAACATTCTGTGGAATAAATATTATAGCAATATTAGTGCAAGGAGAAGAAGGAACAGTGTAAAACTGTGTTAAGGAATAGTTTGTTCAATGGATGGTAGCATTTATCACATTGATTATTGTTTCTGGAGTCCATTTGATACATTGAAAAGAAGGATGCAATAGTTTTTTTTAAGTCAAAATTATTTATTAACTCCAAAGGGAAAAATGATAAATTTATGCAGAGAAACCTGGCAGGCACCATGTTAACTAATAGATTATAGTTAACATCACTAGTAATAAGACATATCAACATCATGTACCCCATGATACATGATTTACTGAGAAGGACACAGTGTCATTCTGTAGCATTTTTGTCCAGGATTTATTATCTCAGTTCATTTATGAGAAAACATTAGACAAAGCCAAATTGAGAGTTATTCTATAAAATAACTGACAGTCTCCTGTAGTGTCAAGGTTATGAATGACAAGGGGAGATGGAGGAATTATTAAAGACCAGAGTTTCAGGAGTTAGTATAACTAAATGCAGGAAGGAGTTCTGGATTAGATTCCAAAACAGAAAAGAACATTAGTGGAATAATGTGTGAAATCTGAATAAAGTCTGTAGTTTATCCAATAGTATCATAGTATCATAGCAATGTTAATTTCCTGGTTTTGATAATAGTACTTTGGCTATGTAGGTGTTAACATTAGGGTGAAGGATATATGGGAGGTCTTTGTAATATTTTTGCAAGTTTTCTGTAAGTGTACAATTATTTTTAAAATAAATAGATTTTGAAACGTCAACATTAACAGTATGTCAGAAGTCACATCCTTTGTAATGATGCTTAGATGAAAATTTTAGATATCACAAAGATATGTGAATATATGGCATTTCAAAATTATTTTAATGGCTACATGAGCAAAAATGGAGGAATTGGAGGAATTTGCCTAGGCCAAAAGAAAAAAGAAACTAAAAATACAAGTATAAATCGTTCCCCTAGGAAAGGCTCCAGCCAGATCATCATGCTGTGAAGTTCATTGCCAGCAAGCCCCATCATGCACACAGAGCACCTAATTAGCTTTTTAATATCTCATTCTTAACTATGAACAGATAGTCATAGGTAAGGAAGGCCACTGATGTGAAAAATGGCAATCAAAGCAAAAAAGAATAAAAGAGATTTGGAGGAGAAGACAATACAAGAAATGTGGCCCTTAAAATTTTGGAAAAGCCATTGCATTTATGAAATAAGAACAAGATATATTAACAGAATGTTTATAAAGCTCTTAGAAACTAAAAAGTTCAATACAAGGAAGATAAAGTTTAGGAGACTGATTAGAAAGGAGAGCAGAAACAACAAAAACCCTAAATGATGGGAAATGGGAAGAAAATATAAAATTAGAGGAATTATTTAAATAATAGATGTTTGAGGAGGAGAGAACAGAAATTGGAGAAGTTACCAATGAAATAATTCATGAACATTTCTCAGAACTGTAGAGCATACATTTCCAGATTAAAAGGGCCCATCGAGCATCTATTACAATGAATTAAGATACACTCATACCAAGAATATTGTGAAATTTCAGAAAATCTGGAATAGAGGAAAGATTTTGAAAGCCTCCGGAAAGTTAGAGAATGATTTAGACAAAAGATAAAGAACCAAAATGTCGTTAGAGTTCTCAACAACAACATGAATACTAGAAGTGGAATAATGCCTTTAAGATACAAAGGGTAAAATGATTTTCAATGTATTCTTTGCCCAGTCAAATTATCGATAAAGAGTGAGAGTAAAAGAAGGAAATTTCTAGATTTTCAGTCTTAAAACAGTTTACCTCTCATGTACCCCTTTTCTGGAAGTGAGTAGAGTTTGTGCTCTACTAAAGTAAGAAAGTAAATCAAGAAGGAAAGATGGGATCAGAAAACTAAGAGAGGAAAGAAAGGAGATCCCCAAATCATAACTGTGTCAGTTGTGGAGCTGCTCTATGTTATAACCACTAGCTTTATGTGGCTGTTCAAGTTAAATTTTAAAATCAGTTTCTCAGTCATGCTAACCATATTTTAAGAGCTCAGTGGCCACATGTGACGAGTGGCTTCTGCATTGGACAGAGTAGTTAGAGAACATTTTCATCATTGCAGAAAGATCTTTTGGACACCATTTTTCTAGAGATTGACTGATCTAGATTAGAGCAGATCAGAAAGCACTGGGACATTGATTTAAGAAGATAGAATTATTAGAATACCTGATGTGTTTGAACTTATTGAGAGAAGATTTACACAGTTACTGGAGACTTTGGAGGATAAGAGAGAGAAGTTAATAAATAGTAGTAAGGGAAATAAAAAAGTACAAGAATAAAGAAATATTCATGGTATACTATATGGCTCAGTTGTCAAAAGCATTTATGTAATCATAATGTAAATACTGAAAATTGATCTAACAAGAAATTACAAATTACTATTTTGGGGTGTTGAGTTTTTTGTTTGGGAAGTGTGTTTATGGTGAAGTTGAGATTGGGGTGTGTCAGTGTATCTAAGAGCTAAATTATCACCTTCTAAGTTCTAGCTATCTATGCCTAAAATGGAAACATCAAGAAATGGAGATCAAGAAATATAGTAAGTTACTTAGAGAAGTAGAAGTAAATACCGAAAATAATCAGCTTAAATGACTTCAAAGTGATTGTTTTTGGGATGTAGAAAGTGTGTTTGTGTATGTGGATCAGGAAAGTGGTCACAGAGCTGCTTTTTTTTTTTTTCCCTTAACAAGTCTTATATGACTATTGTATTCCAAGCAATGTTATGGATAATTCTGATTAAAAATAAGTATACATTTTAAAAAATGAGGCTACGTCCAGAGTATAATCACTATCTACCACAAAACTAGCTAAACTTTATAAATCCTTATGAGCCTGGAATGATCAGGGCTATCTGGTAAAGGGCTATGCTAACTAGAAAATTAATGAAAAAGTCTCAGGGTTATTAAAATAATACAAAAAAATCATTGGTTCAGTGGAAGTTTTATGACTTTTGGCTTATATCAAGAAGTATATAAAGATGCAAATTTTTATAAATTAGATACCATATTTTAGTGTAGGCAAGCTCAGAGAAAAAATAAAATTGAGGTCACTGTCAGCCACTATATTTTTGAAATACTCATTTTTATTTGACTTCAACTGTGAATTGCCTTGATCCAATCTGAAGACTAATATTTTGGGGAAGAACAATCTAATTAACAACTGTAAGTCAGTTTAGCCCACTATTGAAGGGATTTATGACCAATACCAGGAAGTGTATTTCTGGTTTTTATAATCATTTGAGATAATTTGTAATGGAAGCATTTTTTTTGTCCACGTTTGCTAGTCAGCTTTCCTTGTGGCTTCCATACCTTTTACTAGGAGCTATGTCTCTGATCTTCCCTACCTTTTTGGACAGATCACTCACTTCCTATTCACTAAAATTCAGGTTTCTAGCCCTTTTAAGGCTATTTTAAGGAATTACAAACATTGCGATATAAAATGATAAGGACTGATAATATAGCTAAAAATGAAACCCAGCTGAATTTTATGTTGGGAGAGTGAGTTTATATTTTAAAGACTTGAGTCTGTCTAGGTGTGATCCTTCCCTTTGGGAAATGTGCAAAGCCATGCCAGAGTCCCATACTACTGTAGCTACCTGAAATGTATCATTGGGAAATGAGATGGCTGTTTTGTTTAGGTGAAATTCTTGCTATCTAAAAAACCACATGCTTGCCAATAAGGGTTCTGTTTATTCAAGAGATAGAGTTGACGTTAGTGGAAACACAAAGATGATTCATCATGGGTTCAGCTCTCAAAGCACCAAAACTTAGTAGATGAGACACAAAAAAAAAAAAAACCCACCATAGGTGATAAGCTATATTATTAGATAATCATAATTCAGTTTCACAAATAATGTATTTGAGGTATCAACAATAGCAGTTATTGAAGAGTGAGTAGTTAATTTTGCCTGGGGGAAGGTGTGACTGGGAAGGTAATTTTTTTTTTTTTTTTTTTTGAGACAGAGTCTCTCTCTGTCACCCGGGCTGGAGTGCCGTGGTGTGATCTCAGCTCACTGCAACTTCTGCCTTCCAGGTTTAAGCAATTCTCCTGCCTCATCCTCCTAAGTAGCCAGGATTACAGGCACGCGCCACCACGCCTGGCTAATTTTTGTATTTTTAGTAGAGATGGGATTTCATCATGTTGGTCAGGCTGGCCTCAAACTCCTGATCTCATGATCCACCCGCCTCAGCCTCCCAAAGTGCTGGGATGAAAGTGATATTTAAAAGTAGCTTTGAGAAGGGTAAGTAGGATGTCAGTAGTCAGAGAAGGGGGAAGGGAAAGAACATTCTTGGTAAACATATGAATGGAATATAAATATATGCAGAAGGCATGAAGTCATGAAAATTTAGGACATATTTGGAACTACATCCTGAATAAGGTGGTGGGACTAACAAGAAGAAGTGAAGGTGGAGGTCCCATTGTGAAGAATCTTAAATGCCCTACTGAGAAGCGTGGCGTTTTATTGGCCAGGAAGCTATCAAATAATTTTATGTAGAAGTAACATGATTAAATATTTTAGGGACATACTGTTTGGAGCACTTGGAAAATTGTATTTTAAAGTCAGGAAAGTAAATTAAAAGAGCTGTTTTAGTATTCCAAGTGGATGAAGGACCAAAACTAGGAAAGCACCAGTACGAGTGGAGAAGGGAACATCTGAGGGAGCGTTTTGGGTGAACAGAGTGTAAGTCCATAGTGTAGGGAGGGAGGGGAGGAACCAGTGATGAATCTGAATGGCTTTGGCTTGAGTGCTTAGTTATTGGTGGGAGGCTGTGAACTAAGATTGGGAATGTAAAAAGAGGACTAGTTTGGTGATACTTTAGTTCAATTTCGACATGGGCATAAGTGTCCCTAAGGTATCTATAAGTAGACATAACATAGTTAGAAATGTGTGTTGAAGCACATGGAAGAGGCATAGATATTTATGTGGGCCCCTGAAGTCTAAAAGTAATTTTACAGTGTGGATGAGATCAGTCAAAACTGTTGTATAAAGTGTGTGTATTTGTGAATATTGGTATGAGGAAATGCCACTGAAAACAGCCTCAAGTAACCAAACATAACTAGAGGGAGTATCCTGGCAAAATGTACTCTCTCCTGAGATGTGACCACTGATGACCTGAGTTAAGAAGGAAATGCTGATCTGCTGAGAGAAAAGAGGAGAGTTAGCTGAGGCTGCTAGCTGTCCGTCAGATATTTGTGCTTCATTTTCTGTATTCTAATTATTGGCCAGAGCTGCCCAGTCAGGGATTATGTTTTTCAGTCACTGTTACAGCTACATGGGGCTGTGTGACTAGTTTTCTACAAAATAATGAAAGAGATGATGTATGTGACTCTGGGCCAAGGTGGTTAGGATGCCTTCCTTTTCCTCATCTGTCTGCTAAATATAGAGGACTTCGAAGATGTAGAGGATGAGGAAGCCACAGGATAGAAGGAACTTGCCACCCTGGTGAACGATGCTTCCCAATATTTACATCCTTGTATAGCCTGTTTGAATCTGGGCTGGTCCTGTAACTTCCTTTAACCAGGAGAATGCATGACACTTTGCCACTTTAAGAAGGCTGGCAAATTCCACTTTGGCACTCTTAGAAGCTGGTCACCATGTAAGAAATACAACAACCTGAAGACCACTCTGAGGTGAGAAGACCCCAGCAGCTCTACTGATGGGAACCGAGGCTCTGGCTCACAAGCCCAACTGCACTTCCAGCTGCAGCCAGAACAGACTGTCCCACTGTGGGACTGAGGCCATTGGATCTTCTGCTGTCCCAGTCCCCTAGCTAATGCCATATGAGAGTTGTGATAAATAGGAAATAAATTTTAGTTTTAAGCCGGTATGTTTTGGGCTGGTTGTTAGGTAACTGAAACAGTTCCTGCATGGTTGTGAGGAGGAAACCACCCACTTCCCAGGAACACCTAGGTGAAACTGTTAATTTGAGCAAAAAAGAAAATTTATTATGTTAAACTTTCCAGATTTGGTTTGTTACAGCAGCTAGCATTGCCTTAACTAATTTATAGATCATGAAGACTACAATGAGAATACCTAGTGGTATATGACAAGGTTGCTAATCTGAAGATGATCCCATTGTCTGAAATTCACTTTATGCATGTCTTAACGGAGACAGTCACACACTGATGGTTTCATGAGGTGTTAAGTTTTAAGGGGAGAGAAGGCATATTTCTGGGTAGACAAAGAAAGAATGGTGATTCTATAAGAAGCAGGTAGTCAGTTGTGGCAGATGATCTGTTCTTGAATTCAATACATAGACCCTGAATGGTATTGCTGAAATTTATTCATTTATTAAAAAGTTGTCTTAAGAGCCAGATAGATAGGGAAAGGGAGGAGGGAGAAGCATGAGAAAGAGCAAGAGGAAGAAACTGAGAAATAGTCATAGATATTTTGTAAGCTCTGTCCTCTTAGAATTTTGATTTTAGAAGAAGACATAGCAGTGAATAGACAAGTAGATGATATGCTGTCAGATGCTGTGAAGACAACTAAAATAAATTAAAAGAATAGAAGGTATGGGATGGCAGGTACTGTTTTAAATAGAATAGTTAGGGGAAGCCTCTCTGAATGAAGTGATGGAATAATGAAGTTATTGCTGCAGAACTTCTGATGGATTGTATGTAGGCTGTGAAGGAAGAGTCAAAGATGAGTTCTTAGAAGGGGGCGAGTGGGGGTGAGATTTACTAAAAAATTGGTAAACTAGGTGGAGTAGGTTTTGGGGTTGTCTATGCAAAATCTGATTATAAATGGTTTATTGGAGTCACATGTAAGCTGATATTTGGTTTTATTTACAGTTTTAACAACTTACTGAGATATTCATATAGCATACAATTTACCCATTTTAAGTATACAATTCAGGCCTGAGGCGCTGGCTCACACCTATAATTCTAGCACTTTGAGAGGCTGAGGTGGGTGGATCACCTAAGGTTAGGAGTTTGAGGCTAGCCTGGCCAACATGGTGAAACCCTGTTTCTACTAGCTGGTCGTGGTGGTGCACACCTGTAATGCAGCTACTAGGGAGGCTGAGGCAGGAGAATCACGTGAACCCAGGTGGCAGTGAGTTGAGATGGTGCCATTCCATTCCAGCCTGGGCAATGGAATGAGACTCTGCCTCAAAAAAAAAAAAAGTGTACAATTAAGTTTTAAAAAATACATTCACAGAATTATACAACTCTTACCATAACTAATTTTAGATAATTTTCATCCCTCCATTAAAGAAACTTTATTAGCAGTCTCTCTCCATTTCCTCCCCACTCCTAGGCCCTAGTGCACAACAACCACTAATCTATTTTATATAAATGGAGTCATATAATATGCAACTTTTTGTGTCTGACATCTTTTGCTTAGCATAATATTTTCAAGTTTTATTCTTATTGTAGCATCTATCAGCACTTCGTTCCTTTTTATGACCAAATAATATTCCCTTGTATAGATACCTCAGTTTTGTTTTTCATCAGTTGATGGACTTTGGGGTTATTTCTATTTTTTTGTTGTTGTTGTTATTTTGAATAATGCTTATAGGAACATTTGTGTACAAGTTGTTGTTTGGACATGTCTTCACATCTCCTAGAGTATGTAATTGTGGAATTGCTGGGTCATATGGTAACTATTGTTTCGCCTGTTGAGAAACTGCCAAACTTTCTTCCATAGGGGCTGTATCGTTTTACATTCCCACCAGCAATGTGTGAGGGTTGCAGTTTCTCCACATCTTAGCCAACACTTGCTATTTGTCATTTTGATTATAGTTCACCTAGCAGATGTGAAGTGCCCTGGCCATTATAATTTTGATTTGCATTTCCCTAGTGACTAAGCATTTTTTAATGTGCTTATTGGCCATTTGTATAACTTCTTTGAAATATTTATTCAAATAATTTGCTTTTTTTTTTTTTTTTTTCCTTTTGAGACTCTGTCACCCAGGCCGGAGTGCAGTGGTGTGATCTCAGCTCACTGCAACCTCCGCCTCCTGGGTTCAAGTGATTCTTCTGCCTCAGCTTCTTGAGTAGTTGGGATTGCAGGTGTGTGCCACCATGCCCAGCTAATTTTTGTATTTTTAGTAGAGACAGGGTTTTGCCATGTTGGAAAGGCCGGTCTCGAACTCCTGAGCGCAGGCCCACCCGTGGCCTCCCAAAGTGCTGGGATTACAGGCATGAGCCACAGAGCCCAGTCATCGTTTGCCATTTTTAATTGGGTTGCTGTAAAAACGTTTCCCCAACTTCATTGTGGTGTAACTGACATACAAAAAACTGCCCATATTTAAGGTTTAAAATTGTGCTTTGACATATATATACAGCTGTGAAACCATCACCACAATCAAGATAATAAATATATCTGTAATTTTAAGTTTATCTTTTCCCTTTTGTAATCTATTCCTCCCTCCCCTGTTTGTCTCCAAGGAAACATTTTGCTGCCTATTAGTGTAGATGAGCTTGCTTTTTCTAGGATTTTATATAAATGAGGACATACAGTGTATACACTTTTTGGCAGTTGGTGGGGTGAGGTCTGGGTTCTTTCAGCACATTTTGAGATTCATTCAATTTGTAGACCATAGAAATCACTTTTTTACAGTGTAGAATTCAGTAACTTTTAGTATTTTCATATATTTTTACAGTCGTTACCACTATCTAATTCATGAACATTTTCATCACCTTGAAAAGAATCTGTACTAATTGGCAGTCACTTCCCATTTCCCTTACACCACAGTCCCTGGAAACCACTAATCTAGATTCAGTCTGGGTTGTCTTTTTCTTTTTGAGTTGTAAGATCCCTTTATACATGTTAGATATGAGACCCTTGTCAGATACATACTTTGGAAATGTTTTCTCCCATTCTGTGAGTTGTCTTTTTACTTCCTTGATGGTGTTCTTTGAAGCCCAGAAGTTCTTAATTTTGATGAGGTCTAATTTATCTACTTTTTATTTTGTCACTTGTGTTTTTGGTGTTGTATCTAAGAAGGCTCTGCCTAATCCAAAGTGACAAAGGCTTGCACCTATGTTTTCTTCTAAGGGTTTTTAACAGTTTTAGATCTTATATTTAGGTTTAGAATCCATTTGCAGTTAAAATTTGTATACTGAATTCAAGGAAGGGGCCTGACATTATTTTGCATTTAGATATCTAGTGGTACTAGCACCATTTGTTGAACGTATAATTTTCCCTTATGGAATTGTCTTGGCACCCCTGTTGAAAATCAGTTGGCCATAAATATGAGAGTTTGTTTTTGGACCCTCAGTTCCATTTCTTTGATCTGTGTATTTGTTCCCATACCAGTAACATACTGTCTTGATTACTGTAGCTTTGTGGTAAGTTGAAATTTGGAAGTGTGAGTCTTTGTCAAGATTATTTTGGCTATTTGGGCTCCTTATTCTTTTCATGTGTTTGGGCTGAACTTGACAATTTTTGCGAAGCAGTTCCCTAGGATTTTGAATCTGTAGGTTGTTTTGGAAAACATTGACGTCTTAGCAATATTAAGTTTTTAGATCCGTGAACATGAGATGTGTTTTCATTTATTCTAGTTGTTCTCTAATTTCTTATAACAATGTTTGTAATTTCTATTGTACAAGTTTTGCATGTCTTTTGTTAATTAGGTATTATTTTTTGATACTATCATGTATTGTTTTTGTAATTCCATTTTTTGGATTGTTCATTGTTAACATATAGAAATACAAATGATTTTTGTATATTGATCTTGTATCCTGCAACCTTGTTGAACTTCTTTATTCATTTTAATAGTTTTTTTTTTTTAGTGTATTCCTTAAGATTTTCTGTATGTAAGATCATGTTATCTGCAAATAGAGACAGTTTTACATCTAGCTTCCTGATCCTTTTTCTTGCCTAGTAATTCTGGCTAGATCCTCTAGTACAATGTGGAATGCAAGTGGTGAGAGTAAATATTCTTGTCATGTTGCTGATCTTAAGAGGAAATATCCGCTGGTTCAATTTTTTCTTTTTAACTGGGGTTTTTTTTTTTTTTTTTTTTTTTTTTTTGGTAGATGCTGTGTATTAGGTTGAGGAAGTTGAGTATTTTTATCGGGAAAGGTTGGGTTTTCTCAAATGCTTTTCTCCAGCTATTGAGATGATCATGTAACTTCTGTTTTATTTACATTCAGATGAGCTCTTTGATTCTTGATTTTGAAGTAAGTCTCATGCATTACAGTGGATAAAGACAGACATTAGTGGTCGTCTGCATTTGTATAAATGGCAGAAGTCTTTTGGGTGAATAAAAATACTCAGAGCACGTAGAAAAGAGAAGGCCAAAGATGGAATTTTGAGGAATATAAACAATCTAACATGTGCTCTAAGTTAAATTTAGTCTGAGTTGGTAAATTTAATGAAAACGTTACCTAAGGCGGCAGGTTTTAGTTTTTTTGCTTTGCTAGGTAAATTTACAGCTTTTGGTGTGTCTTAAAAGTCTTTGATAATATGGAAAGTTTTTCTGCCCTTTATTTTATTGCATTTTATGAGTCAGACTCTGGAGAACAGAAGTATTAATATATAAAGTGTAGGCAAAGGAAGAGAACCCGCATGATTTTCTGATTATCTGAAAGGAACATGTACATGGCAAATAAATAGTAGAAGAAGTTTAAACTTTGTGAACACACTGCTTGTTTCATAAATTGGCCATTTTAACACTAGTCTGAGATACTGGAATTTCCCTTTACTAGAAGGAATGTTTCTGTGAAAATAGGAAAAAAATCAGTTTGAGAAACTTTCTTCATATAAGTAGTATTCTTCTGTAAGGAGCTTGAAGCATGCAGAGTGGTGAACAACCATAGATCCTCAGACTTTGTATTGAGAACTAGAACTAGACTGTGCTTTCTCTTCTCATTCATTTTTGCTTTGTACTTCAAACTTGACTACTACTACTTAATGTCTATTGATTTCATAATCACTGCTATTCTTACTATGAAAAACCCTCAATTTCAGGGCTGCACCGGTGGCTCACACCTGTAATCCCAGCATTTTGGGAGGTCGAGGTGGGCGGAGCACAAGGTCAGGAGTTTGAGAACAGCCTGACCAAAATGGTGAAACCCTGTCTCTTCCAAAAAAAAGGAAAAAAAATACAAAAATTAGCTGGGAGTGGTGGCACGGGCCTATAATCCCAGCTACTCAGGAGCTTGAGGCAGGAGAATCACTTGAACCCAAGAGGTAGAGGTTGCGTTGAGCTGGGATTACACCACTGCCCTCCAGCCTCTGACAGAGTGAGACTCTGGTCAAAACAAAAACAAAAACAAAACAACAAAAAGAGAAAAACCCTCAATTTCAAGACATTGAAAACATAATCGTTGCATTAGCTTGTTGATCACAGTTACTGAAAAGAGGTCCGAGAGAGTTCTTGGATCTTGCACGAGAGAGAATTCAGGGCAAGTCCATACAGTAAAGTGAAAGCAAGTTTATGAAGAAAGTAAAGGAATAAAAGAATGACTACTTCTCGGTCAGAGCAGCCCCAAGGGCTGCTGGTTGCCCATTTTTATGATTATTTCTTGATGATATGCTTAACAAGGGGTAGATAATTCATGCCTCCCCTTTTTAGACCATATTGGGTAACTTCCTTATATTACCATTGCATTTGTAAACTGTCATGGTGCTAATGGGAATGTAGCAGTGAGGAAGACCAGAGGTCACTCTCATCGCCTCCTGGTTTTGGTGGATTTTGGCCGGCTTCTTTTCTGCAACCTGTTTTATCAGCAAGGTCTTTTACGACCTATATCTTGTGCTGACCTCCTACCTCATCCTGTGACTTAGAATTCCTTAACTGTCTGGAAATGCAAACCAGTAGGTCTCAGCCTTATTTTACCCATCTCCTTTTAAGATGGAGTTGTGCTGGTCCAAACGCCTCTGACAAGATTACTTGTTAGCTTTGTATAAGAAATTCAGACCCTTAGAAATAGCCTAACTAAATGTCAGCAATTAATATCTAAGTATATTGGCGGGCATGGTGGCTCACACCAGCACTTTGGGAGGCTGAGGTGGGGCAGATCACCTGAGGTCAGGAGTTCAAGACCAGCCTGGTCAACATGGTGAAACCCCATCTCTACTAAAAATACAAAAATTAGCTGGGTGTGGTGCTGGGCGCCTGTAATCCCAGCAACTTGGGAGGCTGAACAGGAGAATCACTTGAACTCAGGAGGCAGAGGTTGCAGTGAGATGAGATCGTGCCATTGTCCTCCAGCCTGGGCAACAAGAGTGAAATTCAGTCTCAAAAAAAGCAAAAGCCAAAAAAAAAAAAAAAAAAAGATCTAAATATATTATCATATTCATTACTGATTCTAAATTTAAATTAGTTGATAGTCTTGGAGATTGTTCCAGAAAGTTACAGAAGTTTTCCAGTTCAGTCATAAATAGTTCAAATTAGTTGCTTGAACTAAAAAAAAGTTGTTATATTGATCAACTCATTAAATGATATATGATTGGTAAGACAGATTTTTGAGATGTTTGTCAGACATTTTGTTTCTTGTTTGAACTGCATTATTAGAGTTACCCAAAATCTTATGAATAATCTGAGATTAATATTTTATTTGAGGCAAAAGTGATAGAATAATGGCTTTTAACTATTAATTCTAAAATTAACAGGAAGTATGACACACCACCATGTTCCTTCAACTTATAAACTATCTTGATATATTAAAGGAGTTAGTACATCTATTGGGATGGTCAAAACCTATATAGCAGGGTTCTTAAAAGACAAATCAACATAGCTGTATAATAAGTAGAGAGATATATAGACACTACAAATTATTTCTCCTGTTTAACCTTAAACATACAAAATATATTTAGCATTATATCTATAGGAAATTATATCCATGTCTAAGACAAATGTTTCTAATTCATTCCAATCTATAGTCCTCAAAAATTTGGAGAATTAATTCGTTTATCATCAAGTAGATAAAAATGAAATGGTATTCATTAGGAAAAATGCAGAGGGAAAAGATGAATGTTGAAAAAAAATAAAATATAGGTCAGAGACATCCTCAAAGATAAAAGGACATTTAAGTACTAAGGTTATAGTATAGTCAACAGATTCTCTTCAAATTTGAAATTTTAATAGTTGATGAGTTTTAAAGTTGCATAAGTCTATAGACAGTGATGGTATATCTAATACATAAAGTGAAGTATATATTTTCGAAGATGGTACTGAGCTATTTGTCCTGTATTTGATGATACTACTAGCAAACATAAAATACATGGCTTCTCTCATTATCACATGTATACCTTATAATGTCTGATAGTAGCTGGAAAACACTTTATAACATTTATATATTTAACATTTTTTGATATAGGAAAATAAACATTTTTAGAAAGACTGTTAACTTATGTCACTAAATGTGTATGTATTTTTTAATGTGTGAAATTGTTGGGTTTCTGTTCTTATTACTGCAGGAAGCATATGTGCCTCTTTTCTTACCCAAAGTTACCAACTGCCAGTTCTTGATACAATGTTTCTAAGGAAAAAATACAGAGGTAAAGATTTTGGGCTTCACATGCTGGAGGACTTTGTTGATTCCTTTACAGAAGAAGCACTTGGCTTGCGGTATCCACTGTCTTCTCTCATGTACACAGGTAAATGGACTAAGTTAAAAAATGATAAACTTGTCTCTGTGTCACTTGTGACTTGTTTCTCCAGAATACTGTAAATGTGTATATATCAATATCACATAAATTTGGAATCTTGGGCTCTCTAGAACTAAATTTTGCAAATAAGCCCTTCTGTATTTGTTTTCTGGGGGTTTGGTAGTCTTAGAAAAAACTTTAAAAATTACTGGACGCAGTGGCTTATGCCTGTAATCTCAGTACTTTGGGAAGCCAAGGTGGGCGGATCACCTGAGGTCAGAAGTTCAATGCCAGCCTGGCCAACATGGTGAAACTCTGTCTCTACTAAAAATAAAAATTAGCCGGGCATGGTAGTGCATGCCTTTAATCCCCGCTACTTGGGAGGCTGAGCCAAGAGAATGGCTTGAACCCGGGAGGTGGAGGTTGCAATGAGGTAACATCATGCCACTGTACTCCAGCCTGGGTGACAGAGTGAGACTGAGACTGCGTCTCAAAAAACAAAACCAACATATACCATAATATTTGCCCTGTTAAAAGTATACAACTCAGTGGTTTTTAGTATATTCATACTGGTTCAATAAAAGCCAGCAATTCCAGAACATTCTCATTACCCCAAAAAGAAACCCTGTGCACTGTCCATTTCCCCTTCCTCCATCTGTAGCAACCACTAATCTATTTTCTGTCTCTGTGGATTTACTCATTCTGGACATTTTATATAAATGGAATCATATAGCATGTGGCCTTTTGTGTCTGGCTTCTTTGACTTAGCATGTTTTCAAGGTTCATTCATGTTGTAGCATAAATTGGTACTTCATTTCTTTTTATGACCGAGTAATATTCCATTGTATGGCTGTACCACAACTTGTTCTAAAGTGATTGCTGCATTTTACATTCCCATAAGCAATATTATATGAAGGTTACAATTTTTCCACATCTTCATCCTCACCAACATTTGTTATTATCTGTATATTTTACTAAAGCCATCCACATCCTCACCATTTGTTATTATGTATATATTTTGTTACAGGCATCCTAGTGGATATGTAGGGGCATCTTATTATTGTTTTGCTTTGCTTTGATGTTGAACGTCTTTTCATGTACTTATTAGTCATTTGTATACCTTCTTTGGAGAAATGTCTGTTTAAATCATTTGACCATTTTGTGGGGGCACTGATTTGTTTATGGTAGCTTTTAAAATTAACAATAAATTTCAGACATACAAAAAGGTATAAAGAAGCTGGGAATGATGGGATATGCCTGTTATCTCAGTTACTCCAAAGGTTGAGGTCAGAGGGTTGCTTGAGTCCAGGAGTTGAGACCAGCCTTGGCAACATAGTGAGACCTCATTTCAATTAAAAAAAAGTGTAAAGGGTAAGGTGTTGGCTGGGCGTGGTGGCTCATGCCTTTAATTCTAGCACTTTAGGAGCCCTAGGTGAACGATCGCTTGAGTTCAGGAATTCGAGACCAGCCTGGGCAACATGGTGAAATCCTACCCTACAAACATTACGAAAAATTAGCTGGGTTTGGTGACTTGTGCCTGTAGTCCTGGATACTTGAGAGGCTGAGGTGGGAGAATTGCTTGAGCCCAGGAGGTCGAAGCTGCAGTGAGCTGAGATTACACCACTGCACCCCAGGCTGGGTGACAAATTGAGAGCTTATCTCAAAAAAAAAAAAAAAGAAAAGAAAAGAAAAAGAAATAAAAAGAAGGTATCAAATCCTCAGGTACCATGTCAGCATGTAGCATCCATGAGAAATGGCTTGCTGCCAATACAGTGGAAGCCTTCTGTGTACTCTAACCCAGTTAGACTCACTCCCTTCTCTGGGATGAGTACTGTACCTAACTTGGCACTTATTTTTCTCACACATTTCTTAGACTTTTAATACATATATGTATGTTCTCAAACAATATATCGTGTTGCTTTACATATTTAAAAACTATAAATATGTGCTATATGAATTCTTCTGCAGTTTACTTTCTTTACTCATCTTTATATTTGTGAGATTCATCCATGTGTATTCATATAGTTCCATTTATTTTCAATTTCGTATTCCATTTTATGGACATACCACTTGGTGGTGATTTAAAACCATTAGTGGGTTTGGTTTTGAATTTGTATAAAGGTCATATAACTTCTCAATGAAGTAAGATTTAATCCTGCATAGTAATTAACCTAGAAACTTTATGAAGTATAATTTACTATTGATTTCAGCCTAACAGCAGTTATTTCCATGAAAATATATTTTTATTCCAAATCTTCTGCACTTTCTTTAATACCAAAAGCAATCCAGAAAACAGGAACCAAGTACAGAATTGGATGCCCACCTTGAATCATATTTTCTCTCTGCACCCATACGTGAGAGTGGGATGGGCATTGTGTGCCCTTGGTTAATCCTAAAATGCATTACTCTAATTACTGCTTTACTGAATTTGAGGAGAGATACAAAGACATCCACTGCTGGCAGAATCCCTTAATACTTACTCTCTTCTGTGATTCTAGTGATAAATAAATTGAATACCAAATGAATTACAGATGATCATCAGCTAATTTCTATCTTTGCATAAAGCCTTAGCACTTTGGGAGGCCGAGATGGGCAGATCACTTCAGGCCAGGAGTTCAAGACCAGCCTGGCCAACATGGTGAAATCCCATCTCTATTAAAAATAGAAAAATTAGCCAGGCATGGTGGTACATGCCTGTCATCCCAGCTACTCAGAAGGCTAAGTTATGAGATTTGCTTCAGCCTAGGAGGCAGAGTTTGCAGTGAGCCAAGATCGGGCCACTCTATTCCAGCCTGGGTGACAGAGCAAGGCTCTGTCTCAAAAAAAAAAACACAAAGCACTAGCCGGGCCTAGTAGTGTGTGCCAGTAGTTTCAGTTACTTAGGAGGCTGAGGCAGGAGGATCACTTGAGTACAGGAGTTCAAGGCTGCAGTGAGCCACTGCACTCCAGACTCAGGGAAAGAGCAAGATCCTGTTTCAAAAAAAAAAAAGAAAAGACAAATATCTATTGTTATAATTTATTATATGTAATAACATATACTGATTTTAAGGGTACATTTTGATGACTTCTGACAAATGTATGGACCCTTGCTACCGTAGACACAATCTAGATAGATAATACAATACTTTGTTTCCAAAAGTTCCCTTTGTGTACCAGTCCCCCAGCTTCCTTCCCCTCCAAACTCACTCCAGGCAAGCACTGATATGTTTTCTGTCAGTACCAATTAGATTTTTCTAGAGTTTCATAAAAAATGGAAATATATGGTAGATATACTTCTATGTCTGGCATCTTATTTTTGAGGCTCATTGATGTTGCATGTCTCAGTACTTCATTCCTTTTTTTATTATTTTACTGAGTATTTCTCTTTCTCTCTCTCTCTTTTTTGAAATGGAGTTTCACTCTTATTGCGTAGGCTGGAGCGCAATAGTGTGATCTCGGCTCACCACAACCTTGCCTCCCAGGTTCAAATGATGCTCCTGCTTAAAAGCTTCCTGAGTAGCTGGGATTACAGGCATGCACCACCATGCCCGGCCAGTTTTGTAATGTTAGTAGAGACAGGGTTGCTCCGTGTTGGTCAGGCTGATCTTGAACTCCCAACCTCAGGTGATCTGCCCTCCTTGGCCTCCCAAAGTGCTGGGGTTACAGGCGTCAGCCACCACACCCGGCCTTGCTGAGTATTTCTCACTTTGATTATACCACAGTTTATTTACCTGCCTATTGATAGACATTTGGTTTCTTTTCTTTCTTGGCTATTATGAATAAAGGTGCATGAAAATGTCTTTGTGTGGACATTTGTTTTCATTTCTTTGGAGCAAATACCTAGGAGTGTCATTACTGGGTTTTATGATTGTGTTTAACTTTGAGAAGTTGCCAAATTAGTTTCTAAAGTAGTTGTGTCATTTTGCATTCCCATCAGTAACGTGTGGAAGTTCTGGTTGCTCTGCATACTCATTAACACTTGGTTTTGTCAATCTCTTTAATTTTAGCCTTTCCTAGTAGTAAGTGGATAATGCTGTCTCACTTGTTATGTGGTTTCAGTTTGCGTTTTCCTGAAGACTAAAGATTTTGAGTATCTCTTCATGTAATTATTGGATAATCACCTACCCTAAAAAAGGGTAGAACAAGTGAGGTGTTTGTTCATATCTTTTGCTTACGTTTGTATTGAATTGCTTGTCTTCTTACTGAGTTATGAGTTCTTTATGCATCTTGGATATGAGTTCTTTGTGTATATTGTAAATTCTTTCTCATGGCCTTTTCATTTTCTTAATCCATGTGCATTTATTGCAAGTAAGTTTTGATATTATTTAGTTTAAATCTCGCATCCTGCTATTCTTCATTTGTCCCATTTTTTTCTCCTTTTTTCTTTCCTTTTGGAAGTACTTATCAGTGTTCTATTTTATCTCAACAGCTGGTTTATTAGCCATGCCTTTTTGTTTTGTTTTGTTTTGTTTTGTGGCCTGTTGTGTTGGTTTTCTCCAGTTTCTTCCATCCTTTTAGTTTTGGAAACTAAACTCAGAACATATGAAAAATATTTTCAAATATACAAGGAAAAAATGGATAGACTAGTATCCTAATGTCCGTACCAACTCTAGATTGAACAGATGTTAAGATTTTGCCGTATTTATTTTAGTTTAAGAGATAACTAAATACAATGTTTATTGATTGTAATAAAAGATACAGTTGATGTTCTCTTTGAATCCTTCCCTGACATCATTCTCCTTTCTCCTTGCCTCCCCAGAGATAATTGCACTCCTGAAGTTGGTGTTTATTTTCCTGCTTATGGTTTCATATTTATGTCTGTAAACATTATAAAATATTGTTTAGTGTGCTTTCTTATTTTTTAAACAGTTTTTTATTGTAAAAAATTGTGTATAATACCTTATCATTTGTAGGTGAACAGTTCAGTGGCTCTTGCGCAGTGTTTTTTACCCATCACCACTGTGTATATCCAAAGCTTTTTAATCATCCACAACATCAACTTTCTCCCCATTAAACAATTAACTCCTCGTTTCCCCTACTCTCATCTTCTGGCAGCCTCTTTTCTGCTTTCTGTCCCTATGAATTTGCCCATGCTAGGTACCTCATCTAAATGGAATCGTAGAATATTTGTCTTTCTGTGTCTGGCTTATGTGACTAAATATAATGTTTTTGAGGTCCATGATGTAGTCCCTTCCTTTTTATGGCTGGATAGTTGTCCTTTGTATGAATATACCTTATTTTGTTTGGCCATTCATCTGTCAATGGACACTAGGGTTGTTTCTACCTTTTGGCTATTGTGAATAATGCTTCAGTGAACGTTGGTGTACGGATATCTGTTTGAGTCTCTGCTTTCATTTCTTTTGAATGTATACCTGAGGGTGAGATTGGTGGGTTATATGGTAATTTGTGTTTCACTTTTTGAGGAACTGTTTTCCATTGTGGCTGTACAACTTTGTTTAGTGTTTTTTTAAGCTTTACATAAATGGTGGCATTTTGTTCATTTATTGGCCCAATTTTTATGAGCATTTTAAAAAGAGTTATCAGTGTTGATTTAGGTAGCCATAACTCGTTTATTTTAAATACTATATAGTATTTTTATTATATACATATTACAGTTTATTCATATATTTCCTTACTGTTGAGCCCTTAGGTTAGGTCCCCATTAAAAATAGTCCTGTAATGAATATTATAAATGTTTTCTGCATATGTACAGCTGGCCCTTGACTTATGATGGTTTGACTTTTGATTTTATCATGGTACAAAAGTAATACTTATATAGTGGAAACAGTCATTTGAATTTTGATCTTTTCCTGTGCTAATGATATGATACTCTCTCATGAAGCTGGGCAGTGGCTGCTAATCAGATCTCAGTCAGCCAGGTGATCGCAAGGGCAACCAACCAATACTCTGTAGAGTACTGTATTTAATAAAGTATATGAAATATTCAACAATTTATCATAAAATAGGTTTTGTGTTAGATGATTTTGCCCAACTGTAGGTTGTAGGCTGTGTTCTGAACTGTAATGTTCAGAACACATTTAAGGTAAGTGAGGCTAAGCTATGATGGTTGGTAGGTTAGGTGTAGTGAATATGTTGACTTAATGGTGTTTTCAATTTATGATGGGTTTAACAGAATGTAACCCCATTATAAGTCAAGGAGAACCCAATCGTAAGTCAAGGAGTATCTGTCTTAGGTATTAGGGTTTATACCTCGAAGTAGAATTGGATCATAAAATGTGTCTCTTCAACTTTATGTTCCAAAATCATTCTCCCACCAGCAGAGTGTATGTGTTTCCATTTCCCTTATTCCTCTTGGTGCTTATCATTATCCCACAGGTGTGAAAATCGTATCTTCTTGTGTTATCTTTCCTTGGCAGCTAGTAAGGTTTATCATCTTTATCTTTATTGACCACTCAGATTTCATTAGGTGTAAATTTCCTGTTCATAGTCTCTGCCAGCTTTTCTTTGGGATAACCTTGTCTTTTGAATTCCATTTTAGAAATTCTTTATATTTTCTGAGTACTAATCCTTTGTTTTACTCTAAATGTCTCCTAATCAGTGTCTTTCTGGTATGTAGAATGGTGCAGTTCAATACAGTAGTCACTAATTTAAATATGTTAGAGTTAATTAATATTAAATAAAAATATTAGTTCATTTCCTAAGTAGCCACATGTGGCTAGTGGTTATTGTATTGGACAGTGCTGATGATAGGACATGTCTGTCATCCCAGAAAGTTCTGTTGCACATTCCTGATATACTAGGTTTTAAATATTAATAGATCATAATTTTTCATCATGGACTGTGATTTTGTGTCTTTCGTAAGGAATCCATCTGAACCCTATTCTCCTATGTTTTCTTTTAAACATTTTGTTTTTCACATTAGGTCTTAGAATTTGTTTAGAATTTATATTGATGTGAGGTCGGGATCTGACTTTTTTTTGTAAGGATTTTTATTTTAGCACCATTATTTTAGTAGTTATCCATTATTTGCTGAAATATAATGCCTTTTCCGTCATTTGGCAAGTTGTAGTTTATATGTGGTTCTTTCCTAGTGGAGTTTTTTTGTTATTTATTTGTGGGTTTTTTATTTGTTTTTTGGTATTTTTCTTCTCCTCCCTCCCACCCCACAGTCTGTTTATATATCTTTATGTCAATACTAGGTTGTTTCAGTTACTGTGGTTTTATAATGATTCTTGGTATTTGCTTGGACAAGTCTCTATCCTTATTTTTTCCTTCAAAATTGACCTGAATATTGTTTCTTTTTTTTTTGTAGTTTTAAAATTGATGTATAATAGTTGTACTTACTGAAAATTTTCTTACCCTTTATTCTTTCATTTTGGAATTTGGGATCAAATTTTGTCAAGTTTTATTTAAAAATAAGTTATGTTGGGATTTGTTTGCAATTGCATGGAATTTATAGATCAATTTGGTGAGAACTGGTATTTTTACACTATTGAGTCTGACAGTCTTTTCAGTTCTGTGTCGGACACCTCAGTAACATTTAATCATTTTTTTCTTTAAAAGCAAAGTACATTTTTAAAGGATTTTTATTGTTTGGTCATGTTAAAACTTTTATTTGGGATTTTATTTAGAATTTTTATTTATAAATGAGACTACTGTATACTTGAGTTGTGTTGGTAGTGTTTTGGTGTCAAGGTTATGTTAGCCCCATTAAGTGAGTTAGGAAGCTTTCCATCTTCTGTTTTTCAAAACAGTGGATATTTGAGATTGCCAGAAAATTCTAAATGTGTTTTTCAGCTTGCAAGCAGTACTTTGAGAAGTATCCAGGAGATCATGAACTCCTTTGGGAAGTTGAAGGTGTGGGACACTGGTACCAGCGAATACCAGTCACCAGAGCATTACAGAGGGAAACTCTTAAAATACCAGGTAAGAGTGTTTTCAGTTTGAACGCAAGTTCAGTTTACTTATTTATTTTTGGTGGCCTATCCTTTCTGGCACACAAGTCCAGTTTAAAAAGCAGTGGCTAATAACGGTTGTGTCTTAGAGTCCAGAGTAGTGGTGTATTATAATGTGATCATTCTAGTAACAGAATCTCTTGTCTGAAGTTTGAATTTTTGTGATTATATTAACGTTTGAGTCCCTAGTAATAATGAGACCTAGAACAGCTCAGTAGGAATTGGTGGGTAAGAAATAAACATAGATTACTAAAACGGCATAGAATAGGGACTAGGGGGGTCCAGAGTACCCACTAATCTCATGTACTTCTCCCCAAAGCCCCTAAATACTTAAAGTAACTATTGTATATAATGGCAATGTTGCATTATAAGATACTGGTGAAGAGAACATCTCACACCTAGATTTTCATGACCCTTCTGTCTAGGCTGCTCTTCAGAGCTTTTAGGAAAGTCAGTACAATGTTACAGTTAAAACCAAATACTGGTTGGGTTACAATTTTTAAAATTCTTCTATACACAGCAGTTTCTCAAAATGAACCTAAAACACCTATGTCTGGAGAATATGGTCCTGCATCTGTTCCAGAATATGAAGCAGGAACTGAAGACAATCAGTCTAGTGAGATGCAGCTAACTGTAGGTACACTGTATGTTTACTGTAGGAAATAATTTTTGTGTTTTTAAAATATAGATTCAGCTTATATTTGAGTTTTAAATGTTATAGTTCAAAAAACCTATGTAATTTCTACTGTGTTAGTTTTCCTGGCATCTTCTGTTAATGTTACTAAGGACTTTAATTTTCTTTGAAAAATAATTTTAATGATGTTGAAAGTATTATGAGCTAATTAAAAGTAATTTAGAATAAACATAAAATAATACAGAAGAAAATAAAAATATATAATTCCACTATTCAGATACAGCCACTGTTAAACATTTTTTGCATATTTATTTAATATTGTATATTATAAAGCATGTATCTGTATACATTATATTTTTATTCTCTTAGATTGCTTCTAACTGCTTTCTTCCAGTAATGTAATATTGGAAGCATTTTCTATGGCGTTAAATCATTAAAACATGATTGTTAAATAGTAGCACACTATTATCCGTTTTATGTAAATACCATTATTGTTTCCTTAACATAGAATCCTTAAATTTTTAAATTTTTAAATGGCCCAGGAGCAAACATATTTATATGTGAATCCTTGTGCATATGTAATTACTTCTCTGAACATAAAAATTTCCAGAAGTGGAGTAAGTAGATGAAAGATGATGGAGTTGTTATGTAATGTTTGAGGCTGTGTATGCTAGGTCTTTGTAATGCGCTTTGCAAGTACTAAGTATCCTGAGAGTAGGACAGGTTCCATTACCAAACTTCACAGGACTTACTAGGTCCTTTTCTAGAACGAATGTTTTGTGGTACTTCGTATTGCTTAAAATACATGCCCATTGGTGGGACTCTAGAAGTCTAGGGTTTTGGGGGATGGCATTTATTACAGTCACATTTTTGTATGTGTGTATCTAAGTTATTTTTAGTGAGTGTTGAATATGCCTATGTAAATACATAGGCGTATTGTATAAACAACTGCTTTAGGGAATTATTTGTGCTTATTTTCTGTCTTAATTAGCATGAGAGTTGACTCTATTTGAGTAGAAAATTTGTAACCATTTTTAAGAATGACAAATAATATAATTTTATATAAGGAGTTAGGTTTTTGTTTTTTTCCCCCTACATTTGGAAATTCAAACTTGAGAATAAGCTCCTGTTCTGTTCAGTCCAAATTTCTCAGATATACACAGATTCATTTAGTATTGGCCAGTTATCATAAAATCAAGAAAAGTAGAAAATCTACTCTTCTATAAATGTAATGAGAGCAATGATTTACATTACGCTAATCCAAAGAATTTTAGATTTGTCATTTGAGTGAGAATATATTACAGTGGTACAATATCACAGTTGACAGCATAGGAAATTCTATTCTTCATATTACTTTAATGTTTTAAATAGTTGAAGGAAAATGTTTATAATAGTAAACTATTTGTGTTATATCTCTTTTTATCAGTAACCACAAACAGTTTTATTTATTTCAACTTCATGATTTATTCTCTATGTGATGATGGTATTGTTATCTATTTTTTCCTTTTTTTTTTTTTTTTTTTTTTGTATTTTTTGTAGAGACAGGGTTTCACCATGTTGGCCAGGCTGGTCTTGAACTCCTGACCTTGTGATTCACCTGCCTTGGCCTCCCAAAGTGCTGGAATCACAGGCGTGAGCCACTGCACCCAGCTGTATTTTTTCCTGTTTTTATACATAAACATTAACATATATTTCTCTTATACTTTTTGTGCCTTTTTAAAATCCATCTTTACATTTTAACCTTTTCTTGTTGGACTGCAGATTTCTTGAAGCAAGATTTTTGTCATATCATTTGTCACAATTGCTCCCTTGCTTTTGTTCTATAAATTGAAGGTTGTGTGTCTACTATATTGTGGAGTTTTAGTAAGCATGTAATGGATGAATAAAGTAGTTACTGTGGCAAGCACTGGACATATAAAGATATGGTTCTTAGACATGGGAGAACTAGATGGTCATTTGTTGGAAATACAGAATTAAATACTATAGCATAAACATTGCTTTAATATAGCAAGTGATTGGAGGTACATAGGAGAGGTTGACTTTTACAGGTGGGTGGGAGTTCTGTGACATAGGTTGTTAGGGCATTCCAGAGGATACCATGTAAAAAAATTACAGAAGTGTGAAATAAAATGGCGTGTTTGACATGAAAGAGGTACTTGGTATTTTGCATATGTTGAGAATTTGTATTCTAAGCAGTGGTTGGCTATTAAAGGTTTTCCCCCCCCCTTTTTTTTAAGCAAAGAAATGGTACAATTTGTGATTTGAAAGTATCACTTTGTCATCAGGGTGGAGGGGTTTAGATGAGATGTGATTAGAGCGAGGGATACCAGTGAGGAGGCTGTTGGAATAGTTGAGGTTCAAGAGAGTAAAGGCATAAACTAAAGCAGTGTTAATACAAAGGATAGGGCAGTTTCGAGAGGTTCTTCAGTTAAAATGGAAAGACTCTGATTGATTAAATGTGGGATAGGAAAAAGTCATCACTGCCTCACTGTTTTCTGGCTAGAATGACTGAATTGTCATTAAGCAAGATGGGGAATAATATTGGGGAAAGATAAAGTTCATTTTAGGAATGATTGAGTATGAAATTGGATGGGACATCCACTGGGAGATATTTCATTGAAAATAGAACTTTGGAAATCAGGAAGAAAGTTTGGAGGCTTACGTTGCATATTTGAATTCATCAGTAAGCAGATGCTGAAGTAAGAATAGTGAAAGGAAAGCATGTGGACTGAGCAGAGAAGGTGGCTGAGGGCAGAACTTAAGAGACCAGTGGACACACTATGACATATTAGATTACTTGCGTATGTTCACTGTCTTATAAATTGAAGCTGAACTATAACCTTTTTTATTTTTAAAGTAAATGTTCTTAACAAAAATGCTATTTGAAAAACATTTTACAAGTTTTTTTTTTTGAAACTAAATGAAATAGATCCATAGGAAGAAAAAATAGTCTAAAACTTTGGGTTTAAATCTCTTTTTTAGATTGATTCTTTAAAAGATACCTTTGCAAGCACTTCTGAAGGTAAGAAATCCAACTGATACTAAGTATTTGAGACTTCAAATTAGAGCAGTGTGTGTGTGCATGCATGCATGTGTGTGTGGTGTGTCACCCTGAATAAGTGAAGACTTTTTCAGCTCTAGAATCCAGATGTGGATTCTCATGCCACCACTGTCACTGATTTTGCTATGTGAACACTGAGTAAGCTATTGTGCCTCTCTCTTCCTCGTTTCCTTAGCTATAAAATAGGGATGGTAATGTCTATGTTGTTTATTTTCCAAGATTTTTGGGAGAGAATGTAAGTGAAATGCAAAAACACTTTGCAAAGCCCAAGATAACATGGAAATGTGAGGAATGAATTATACAATTCATATAACTTGACAGAATATTTTAGAAAAAGATGTAAATTGTAAAATTTCTTAGCCTGACCTAAGTGAGGGGAGGGCAAACCTGCGTAATGTGGGGGATATGTGTAAACTAGTGTAGTTCTTGTATTTCTGTGTATTTTAATAGGTAGTCCTTTTAACATGTAATCAACTAAGTGCAGTTTTGCTATCTTCCTCCTCAGGTCGTGATAAAACATTTGTTTCCACTCGTACTCGAAGTAGTAATCTAAAGCGGCCGAAGATTGGAAAGCGGTTTCAGGATTCTGAGTTTAGCAGTTCTCAAGGTGAAGATGAAAAGACTTCCCAGACTTTACCTACAGCTTCAATAAACAAGTAAAGAATTGTTTTACTCTCATTTTTTGTTTATTTGTACTTTCATATGAGTATTTAACATTTAAGGTAGAAGCTGTTTATTACATTGTTTGTGTAACAGATGACTTTGGTATAGAAGTTTATATTTGGATTATTTATATTTGAATCTTTTTTTTTTCTTCTTTATATTTGAATTCTTATACAAGATTATTAGTTGTTTATCAGTGCTAAGTGTTACCTTGACAATGTTATTGGGAGAAGTTGCTAGTAAGAGACTGGCATAAACTCACTTCATGTGTGAAAATCTAGACTTGTCTAGTGATTGTATTATCCCAAATGAGTCATTATCACCAATGCTGAATTTGATGGCATAGTTTTAAGTAATGCTGAGATTTAGTCAGTTTTTTAATTCTACATTCAGTTCTTTTATTTAATTTTCGAGTGGACAATTTACATAATCTCCCTTACCCTGTCTTTTAAATTAGTGTGACAATCTTCCATAATAAACTACTTAAAGAAAAGCTTCGGTCAACAATGGAATGAAATCACACACACACACACACACACAAAACCGTGCTTTTAAAAAAACCAACACTTTCACCAATTTTATATTCAAACAAAACCACATGGTATTGGCGTGATACGTGTTTTCAGTGTTTCCTTGGGGCTGGCTTCCACGGCACCTTCTATGGCACATTCCACGGCACAGCTGTGGTCAGCCACAGTTTGTCATGCTGGATGGTGGAAGCTCACTCAGCTTCACGTTATCTGGAGGCCCTTGAAACCCCAAATTGTCATTGCTCCATCGATGCCAGCAGTGCAAAATTTGCGACATACCTTGCTTGTCCACTTCATAAATAAAGACTTGAGTGATGCTATTCTGGTGCAGCATCTCCAAGATTGTGTTGTGGTCCTCAGTTGTGGTCCTCTTGTCCATGTTGTGGAAGCATTCTGTGGCAGACATGTTGCGTTGGATGGTCTGTTTTGGAATGTCTAACTTGGAGACAAAGATCAGGTGGCACGGTCATCATAGCTAAAGAGCACTGGGCAGCAATCATGGGCAGCAGCCTCTGAGGCAAATGACACACTAAGGAGCAGCAGGAACTCCATCTTCAAGAGTTGAGACCTGCATACTTTTTGAGGCATCAGCAACAGACACGGTGCTATCATGGTTGACCCAAGCCAGTGACTCCCACTGGCAGAGAAGCTGACCCCGTGGACCCAGCCACCAGAGCCACTGCCACCAAACTCTGACATCAGGTGCCCAAAAGGCATCTTGCTGCCCCAGGATGTGCTGGCTGGCTTTTCATCCACTTCTTTAATGTAAGCAGAAAACACTGCATTTGAAGTCACATGATCCTGCTGCCAGCAATATATTGGGATGCCAATCCAAGCTGAGGACTGTGGAGTGAATCAACTTTTTAACGTGCTTGCTCACCTACCAGTCATTTTCAGACTCAAAGTAACAAACAGAAATGAGTCATGCTCCACCTCCCACAGCAGATTTGTTCTCTAGTGGGGACCACTTCACAAAAGTAGCTGTGCAATTCTCAGGATCACCAGGGTTGGCTTCCAGGCACCATCTTTCTGTCTCCAGACACAGGCATTGCGATCTGCCCCACAAGTGACGATGCGGTTGCTCTTGGGAGCCCAGTCAATATCTGTGATGTGTCCATTGTGCTCCTTGAGTTCATGAGCTTTCACCCACTGGCTCCCGTTCTTCTTTCAGATGTGCGATTCATGATTATTAGGACTGAGGGCAATCTGGGTATTATCCCTGTTCCAGGTATGACGGGTGATTGGCTCTAGTAAAAACTGATGCAGTGACATTATCCTTAGTGTTTTCAAAGGAGAAAAAGCTGGGGCTGAGGGAGTCCAGATGGGCTTGGAGTGGAGGATTTACAGATTCTGGGCAGTCAATGTGAACAGGCTCTAGTCAGTTTTAAAATACTCTCAATTTTACTTTATTGATTCATTTTACTGAGCTATTGGATATAATTTATAAATTAGTGATAAACCATTAATAGTACAGTCAGTTCCTCCAGGAATTTAGTTGCCAACTGAATCAATGGAACACTTGAGGCTCAACTTTATTCTTTGTCTTTCTTTGCATCTTAAAGCAAGACTACATTTTATAATAAAATTAGATTTTTGCCCTACAGTTCAGCCAGCTGTTCCTGAGTCAAACATTTAGTTAATTCATAACTTTGCTATTTTAACTGTCCAGTCATTTTAGTCAAGTAGAGAATTCTGTAGCTATGCTAATCTCATTATACAAATAATTTAAAATGTGGGTAATTATATAAATATTTTGGTGAAAAATTTGTAATGTTAAAGATAGGTGTAAGGAAGTATTTAAATCTAGTAATTAAAAAAATGAGTTTAGAAAACTAGTTTTCTCACTGAGCAATATTTTGATATAGTACCCTTTTTAGAAGGGTAGCAATATATTTTAAATTGAACCTTCCAGAGTTATTGTGGGATTTTGTTTGCTTTTCATAAACAGAACAGTAGGACTTAATGCTTGAATGTTTCCTCAACCACATGAAGGAACAAAACATGGTGTTTGCTCTCAAAGGATTGACTGCCTAGGGGTACAGAGAGATATGTACACAGTTAAAAGCACTATGAGGTGGATTGTGACAGTACAATAATGGGAAGTGCAGAATGCTGTGGATACAGAGGAAAGAGTGTTTAATTCTAATTGAGGGGATGGAGAGATTTGGCATTTGGATCTGGGCTTCAAAGATAAGTAGAAACTCAACAAGCAGAGTTGGGAGAAAAGAAGACCTTCTAGTGAAAGGATCCACCAACTGTCACCTGCAGGCCAAATCTGGCCTGCTGCCTGTTTTTGTGAATAAAATTTTATTGTAAGACATCCATGCTCATTAAGCTGATATATTTTAAATTATTGTTTAGTAAGCTTATATATTTTTATATATTATTAAGCTTATATATTTTTACTTATGTTTGCATTGCAATGGCAGAGTTGAGTGGTTAAGAACAGAGACCATATGGTCCACAATGCCTAAAGGAAAGGTTTGCTGACCCCTTATCTGCACCAAGGATGTGAAACAACTTTCTTTAATGATGGAGAGGTTTTGTACTTGTGCTGCCCAGTATGTAGCCACTAGCCAGTGTGCCCACTGAACACTTGAAGTATGGCTAGTGCAAATGAAGAACTGAATTGTTTCATTTAATTTTAAGTTAAATGTAAAATAGTGAAGTGTGTCTCATGGCTATTGTATCTAGACTAAAGCACTAACATGAGCAAAGGCACAAAGCTAGGCGGAATGTTGCAAAAGATAACTGATAAATAAGGTAAATAAAATTATAAGGGTCCAGGCTGGGCCCAGTGGCTCATGCCTGTAATCCCAGCACTTTGGGAAGCCGAGGCGGGTGGATTGGTCAGAAGTTCAAAACCAGCCTGAGCCAACATGTCAAAGCCCTGTCTCTACTAAAATCTAAAAATTAGCTGGGCGTGGTGGCACACATCTGTAATCCCAGCTACTTGGGAGGCTGAGGCAGGAGAATGGCTTGAACTCGGGAGCGGAGGTTGCAGTCAGCTGAGATCACGCCACTGCACTCTAGCCTGGGTGACGGAGGGAGATCCTGTCTCAAAAACAAACAAAAAATATATATAAGGGTCTAGTCATGTTAGGCCTTCAAAGAAGGCACACTTTATTCACCAAGCTTAGAGAACCACCAAGAAGTTTCTGAATTGGGCTGTCACAGGTGCAGATAATGTATATTAGAAAGACAGCTCTGAAAGCCTTGATGAAGATGTACTGTAAGTCTGAAGATGAATTGGGAAGAAGTTACGGTGGTCCAGAGAGAACTGGGGCCTGAAGCAGAGTTGTGAAAATGGGTATAGAAAGTCAGGAATATATTTGAAAGGCATTTTTGGAGTTAGAAGTAAACCACATAATGTGTTGTCCAAGGTGACATTTTTGAGAATGAAAGGAGCATTATTAATAATTATGCCAGTATCCACAATTATGGGCAAAAGTTTGTAAACTATGACTGCCCCAGGTAAACTGGGATATATGTTCATTCTTCTAGAATAAGGTCCATTGTCCTTCAGTGTAAGTTAGGTTAAAAAAAAAGATAAGATCCAATAAAATATGGATAGAATAAAAAAAGGGTCTAGTTTACATAATTGAGAAGATGGTAATATTATAAGAGGATGAAGAGATTGGTTTTAGACTTGTAAAATCTGAAGTTGTTGTCAACATATAGTTGATTCTCTGAACTATTACTTTGTTAAGAAAGGACTTTTAAGATTTTATATTTATCCTTACCAAAACAAGTGAGAATGGTTTTCTTTTGTTTTTCAGATTGGAGTCTACTGCACGCACCTCAGACAGCCCAGAAGAATTTCTGGAAGAAGAACCCGAACAGAGAGGGATTGAATTTGAGAATGAAAGCAGTGATAAAGATGCATGGCCAGCACCAGAAACCCAGCCACAGCAAGAGAAGCAAGATGGTGAAAAGGTATGAGATCACTTATTCAATAAAGTGAAAATAAGTAAACGAAATTTTAACTTTCTTAATCATATATTGTTAGAAAAATACAATGATATATTTTAGAGTCTTAGAAATTGTGTTTAGTGTTAAAAAGCAAGGTCAGGTACTAGAGTTGGGGAGAGGATAAAATTACAAGTGTAATTGAGTTTTAAAAAGTTTGAGTTATAATGAAGTTTGAGTTTATAAAAGTTTGAGTTATATAGAAGATAAAATAGGGATGTTTAGTAAGATCCTTCAGTGCATTTAAAATATAAGTTAATTTGTGGAATTTAATGATATGATCTATCTTATAGAACCAGTTAGAATGCTTTCAGGCCCAATAAACCTTCAATTGCACCCCTATTTTAGTTAGAGGGGCAGGAATTGGTAATCTAGAAAAAAAAATATTTGATCTCTATTGACCTCACAAAATTCCGGAAAAATTACTAAACTCATCTTTTTTAAACACTGGGGAAAAAAAAAAAAAAAAATATATATATATATATATATATATATAGACCCTTGGTAACTAAGTAAACTCTTCATCTGGGTTGATTTCTGCAGCTTTAAGATATTTATAGCTATTTTCTTTTTTCGTTTGTCTATCCATTTCCATTTTTTTCCTTTAATATCTTCAATCATTTCCTTGCCACAGATTCCCTCTTTCTTCTTTCATATGTTCTTAAGTTTCTTGAAAAATCTTTTAGCTGTTTGCTAAATCCAGAAGGCAGGTGAATAAGTGAAACTATATTATCAATTTTGTTTTCTTTTTCTTTTTTTAAGACGGAGTTTTGCTCTTTTTGCCCAGGCTGGGGTGCAATGCATGATCTCGTTTCACTACAACCTCTGCTTCCTAGGTTCAAGCGCTTCTCTTGCCTCAGCCTCCCTAGTAGCTGGGATTACAGGTGCCCCCCACCATCCCCAGCTAAATTTTGTATTTTTAGTAGAGACGGGGTTTCACCACTTTGGCCAGGCTGGTCTTGAACTCCTGACCTCAGGTGATCTGCCTGCCTCAGCCTCCGACAGTGCTGGTATTACAGGCGTGAACCACTGCACCCAGCCAATTTTGTTTTCTTAAGTCACTTTGATTTAGCTGCTGCTTCCTCTGTTTCATGAAATGATATATGTGATCTCAGCTCACTGCAGCCTCTGCCTCCTGGGTTTAAGTGATTCTCCTACCTCAACCTCTCAAGTAGCCAGGATTATAGGTGCACCCAACACGCCTGGCTAGTTTTTATATATTTTTTTTAAGTAGAGATGGGGTTTTAGTAACTTAAGCATATCCTAAGAATTGACAAGAAAAAAAAAAATAGAGACGAGGTTTTACCATGTTTGCCAGGCTGGTCTTGAATTCCTGATCTGCCCACCTTGGCCTCCCAAAGTGCTGGGATTACAGGCATGAGCCACCGTACCCGGACTCATGAAATGATATTTTTATATTTTTGTAATATTTCAATAGTTTTTGGGGAGCAGATGGGTATTTAGTTACATGGATAAATTCATTAGTGGTGATTTCTGAGATTTTGATGCACCCATCACCCATGCAGTGTACACTGTACTTAATGTGTAGTCTTTTATTCCTCACCGCCTCCTACCCTTTCCCCCTAGTCCCCAAAATCCATTATATCACTCTTATGCCTTTGCATCCTCATAGCTTAGCTCCCACTTGTGAGAACATACAATGTTTGGTTTTCCATTCCTGAATTACTTCACTTAGAATAATGGTCTCCAACTCCATCCAGGTTACTGTGAATGCCATTATTTCATTCATTTTTATGGCTGAGTAGTATTCCACGGTCTATATGTACCATATTTTCTTTATGCACTCATCGGTTGATGGGCATGTAGCCTAGTTCCATATTTTTGCAATTGCAAATTGTATTACTATAAACATGCATGTACAAGTGTCTTTTTCATATAATTACTTCTTTTTTTCTGGGTAGATAGCCAGTAGTGGGATTGCTGGATCAAATGGTAGTTCTACTTTTAGTTCTTTAAGGAATCTCCACAGTTTTCCATAGTGGTTGTATGAGTTTACACATTCCCACCATAGTGTAAAAGTGTTTCCTTCTCATTATATCCACTCTAGCATCTATTATTTTTTTATTGTGGCCATACTTATAGGAGTAAGGTGGTATCGAATTGTGGTTTTAATTTGCATTTCCTTGATAATTAACATATTAGGGTTCTCTAGAGGGACAGAACTAATAGGATAGATGTATATATAAAGGGAGTTTATTAAGGAGTATTAACTCACATGATCACAGAGTCTCACAGTAGGCCATCTGGAAGGTGAGGAGCAAGGAAGCCATTCCAAGTCCCAAAGCTAAAGAACCTGAAGTCCAATGTTTGAGAGAAGGAAGCATCCAGCCCAGGAGGAGGACGTAGGCTGGAAATCTAAGCCAGTCTAATCTTTCCACGTTCTTCTGCCTGCTTTTTATTTTGGCCATGCTGGCAGCTGATTAGATGATGCCCACCTGGATTGAGGGTGGGTCTGCCTCTTCCAGTTCACTGACTCAAATGTTAATTTCCTTTGGTAACACCCTTACAGACACACCCAGGTTCGACACTTTGCGTCCTTCCATCCAATCAAGTTGACACTCAGTATTAACCATCACAAGTCTACCCCTCAGCTTGAACCCATACACATTTCCTCAGATTATACATAATCTTCAAATAAAGACAATAATAAGGTCATAATTACACCTAACATAATACAACTGTCCTTTGTACAACTTGAAACCCCCAACCCAAATACTATTACATAAAGTTAGCATTTAAATGCTGATATGAAGTCAGTAAATCTTATGTCACGTGATAAAGGAAAAGGGAAATAAAATGAAGATATTTTCTTAGTACAAGTATATACATGCACAAACATGTTCTTAACAAAATAAGGAAGAAGTGCTCATGACAATTACAGTCCTCTTTTCTGTAGCTGGTCAAGTGGTTGAAGCTGGTATTGATGACTATCTTCTTCTGCTACCCATTCTATATTCCCTTTGCCTTTAGCAAGCACCTCAGCAGATCTTGTTTTTTTCCTAGTGGAGTAACCCAAACCTTCACTCCTGAAGGGCCTGGGCCATTTGTAGTCCTGCCTGGATTGGGCTGTTGTAGTTTCCCATTGACCTTAATCACAGGGCATGGTAATACTGAAAGATGCCCCAAGGGATTTCCTATATTCCACGCATATTCTTCCTTACCTCTATTGTGGAGTAGTAAACTGATTTCATCTTGATAGTCCGGGTAAGTCAGTCACAGTGATAGTGAAGCAATTAGCAGCTACATATGCTACCCTTCAGGCTTGTGAGAGTGTGACAGAGTGGGCAACAGTCATCACTCCAGGCAACACTGTAACTCCCTCCTTAGCCTGTTGACTTAAAGGTAGGAGGAGCCCAAAGTGTCCAGGTGGCAATCTTCTAGTTTAATGGAATCGTAGATGTGTCTCCTGGTGGCAGTATTCCTCTCTGGAACTAAGACCTCTAGGCCAGCAGAACGTAATGTAGTGAGGACAGGAAGCAAAAATTTTGCTAGTGGATCACTAGGGGTGATGGTGAGTGGTGCCACTTACACTTTTACCCCTTGATTCCTGGACCAATATATGCTATGGGAGAAATAGTACCATATATTGGATCTGATTTAGAGCGTACATGGCCTTCTGGAGAACTTTGCCCCAGCTGTGCAAAGTATTGTCACCTAGTTGGCATTGTGATTCTGACTTCAAAAGGCCATTCCACCATTCTATCAATCCAGCTGCTTCAGGATGATGGGGGAGTATGGTAACGCCAGTGAATTCCAGGAGCATGAGCCCTCTGCTGAACTTCTTTAGCGTAAAGTGAGTGCCTTAATCAGAGGCAGTGCTGTGTGGAATACCATGACAGTGGATAAGGCATTCCATGAGTCCACGGATGGTAGTCTTGGCAGTAGTATTGTATGCAGGATAGGCAAACCCATATCCAGAGTAAGTGTTTATTCTAGTGAGGACAAAACTATGCTGTTTCTGTGATGGAAGAGGTTCAGTATAATCAACCTGCCACCAGGTAGCTGGCTGATCACCTTGAGGACTGGTGCCATATTGAGGGCTTAGTGTTGGTCTCTGCTGCTGGCAAATTGAGCACTCAGCAGTGGCTGTAGCCAGGTCAGCCCTGGTGAGTGGAAGTTCTTGTTGCTGAGCTCATGCGTAACCTCCATCCCTGCCACCATGGCCAGTTTGTTCATGGACCCACTGGGTGATGACAGGGGCGGCTGGGGAAGGAGGCCGAGTGGTGTCCACAGAACAAGTCATCCTATCCACTTGATTATTAAAATCCTCCTTCGCTGAGGTCACCCTTTGGTGAACGCTCACATGGGATACAAATATCTTCAGTTTTTTACCAGTCAGAGAGGTCCATCCACATACCTCTTCCTCAAATTTTTTTTGTCACCAATTTTCCAACCATGTTTCTTTCAAGTCCCTGACTGTCATTCTAAACCATTGGCTACAGCCCATGAATCAGTATATAATCACACATCTCTCCTTCCATGCAGAATGCACAATCAGGTGCACTGCTCGAAGTTCATTTCTCCTTCCATGCAAAATGCACAATCAGGTGCACTGCTCAAAGTTCTGCCCACTAAGAAGATTTCCCTACACCACTGTCCTTCAGGGATGTCCTAGAAAGGAGCTGTAGTGCTGCAAATTCCTAGTAGTAGTGTTGCCGCTGTCCACTTTTGGGTGGTGCCTGCATATTGTGCAGAACCATCTGCAAACCAGGTCCTCCCTAGTCTTCTCTACCTCTGTCAGCTGATCATAGGGAACTCCCCATGAGGCAATTGGTGCAGGCTGTGGAAGAGAAGCCAGGGTGGTAGGAGTGGAGATAATGGGCATTTGAGCCACTTCCTCATATAACTTATTTGTGCCTTCAGGACCTGCTCAAGCCTGATCACGTATATACCACTTCAATTTGATGATGGAATGTTGCTGTGCATGACCCACAGATGGATCAGAAAACACCCAGTTCATGATAGGCAGTTCGGGTCATATGGTGACTTGATAACCCATAGTCAAATGTTCAGTTTCCACTAAAGCCTAGTAACAGGCCAAGAGCTGTCTCTGAAAAAGAGAGAAGTTATCTGTAGAAGATGGCAGGGCCTTGCTCCAAAATCTTAGAGGCCTCCACTGTGATTCACCTATAGGGACCTGCCGAAGGCTCCAAACAGCACTGTCTCTCAAAAGGAGAGTAGTTATCTGCAGAAGATGGCAGGCAGGGCCTTGCTCCAAAATCTTAGAGGCCTTCCCTGTGATTCATGTGTAGGGGCCTGCCAACAGCTCCAAACAGCATCCCTCTCTGCCACTGACACCTCAAGTACCACTGGATCTGCTGGGCCATATGGCCCAAGTGGCAGAGCAGCTTGCACAGCAGCCTGGGCCTATTGCAGAGCCCTCTTCTGTTCTGGACCCCACTCAAAACTGGCAGCCTTTTGGTTTACTCGATAAATGGGCTGGAGTAACACCCAGATGAGGAATGTGTTGCCTCCAAAATCCAAATAGGCCCACTAGGTGTTGTGTCTCTTTCTTGGTTGTAGGAGGGGCCAAATGCAGCACCTTATCCTTTACCTTAGAAGGAATATCTCAACAGGCCCCACACCACTGGACCGCTAGAAATTTTACTGAGGTAGAAGGTCCCGAAATTGTAGTTGGATTTATTTCCCATCCTCTGCCACACAAATAATCTCACCAGTAAGTCCAGTGTGTTTGCTACTTCTTGCTTACTGGATCCAATCAGCATAATGACATCAATGTAATGGACCAGTGTGATATCTTGTGGAAGTGAAAAGCGATCAAGGACTCTTTGAACAAGATTATGACACAAATCTGGAAAGCTGATATACCTCTGAGGTAGGACAGTAAAGGTATGTTGCTGGCCTTGCCAGCTGAACACAGATTGCTTGTGGTGGGCCTTATGGACAGGAATGGAGAAAAAGGCATTTGCCAAATGAATGGCTGCTTACCAGGAGGTCTGTTAATTTGCTCAAGCAGTGAAACCACATCTGGTACAGCAGCTGCAATTGGAGTCACCACTTGGTTAAGCTTATGATAATCCACTGTCATTCTCCAAGATCCACCTGTCTTCTGTACAGGCCAAATAGAGTTGAATGGGGATGTGGTGGGAATCACCATCCCTGTGCCTTTCAAGTCCTTGATGGTGGCACTAATCTCCACAGCCCCTCCAGGGATGCGATACTGTGTTTGATTTACTATTTTTCTAGGTAGAGGCAACTCTAATGGTTTCCATTTGGCCTTTCCCACCATAATAGTGCTCACCCTACCAGTCAGGGAGCCAATGTGGGGGCTCTGCCAGCTGCTAAATATGTCTGTGCCAATTATGCATTCTGGCATTGGGCAAATGATCACAGGATGAGTCCGGGGACCCACTGGATGAACTGTAAGTCAGACCTGAGCTAAAACTCCATTAGATTACCTGATCTCCACAAGCCCATACTTTAACTGGAGGACCACAATGATGTTTTGGGTCTCCTGGAATCACCCTCAACTCGGAACCAGTGTTCAGTAGTCCTTGAAATGTCTGATCATTTTCCTTTCCTCAGTGCATAGTAACCCTGGTGAAAGGCCAGAGGTCTCCTTGGGGAAGGATGGGAGAAAGATTGACAGTGTAAATTATCAGTAGTGTAGTGGGGTCCTTCCTCAAGGGGCTTCATTCAAGGTCTGGGTCTGTAAACTGGCTCAAGTCTGGAAATTGAGGGGCTGTGATTCTCTTTTTTTAATAATTCAAATTAGTCTTTTGTCCACTCAACCTGGAAGTTTTCCACTTACATAAATTAAGTAGGAATGCAGTAGGCTTCCTATCAATTCCGTTTCTGGGAACACCATGATTAGCTAGTGCGAGCTCTACAGAAGGGACTATTCTGATTGGTGCTTTGCCTCTGTGGTCCATTACAGTAGTAGCTCGCCCACCTTGCCTTTGATGGTTGAGTGCTGCCCCTTGGCCCTGCCACCTCAGGATCCAGTTATTCACATTGCATTTAAATTTTGTAGTTGAGTGTGGTTCCCACTGTTAGATCTGGCATACGGAGAAGAGCAATCATAGAGCTCTTCAAAGATTCAGGTGCTACCCTCACAAATCTGTTATGCAAAGCATTGGTCAAGGGTATATCTCCTGGACCCTCCCAGCTGGGATGAGTAGGTCTAAAGTGACTAATCCACTTCAGTATCCCAGTCTCCATAAGCCTTTGGATCCCTTCCTCTACATTAAGCCAAGGGATATGAGGCATTTCCATCTTGCTCACAGTGGGCCATCTTTTAATCCATAATTCAGCTAACCAAGCACATAAGCGATTAGAACCTTTTACAACTCCCTGAGTGGCAACATTAAATGCAGAGTCCCTACTTAGTGGGCCCAAATCAATAAGTTCAGCCTAATCCAATTCTGTGTTCCTTCCACGACATTCTTAATATCCATTCCCATGCCTGTTCTCCAGATTCCTGCTTATATAAATTAGAAAACTCCAGCAGTTCTTTTCAAGTGCAGCACACCTCCTTGTGGATCACACTCTGAACCTCACCTCTAGGGGCCTGCTGGGACTTGAGTCTAGTTACACGTCTAGAAGCAAACAGGGCTGATTATCTTCTCCTGAGGTGATATTACCACTACTGGGGATGGCAAAGCTGTTTCTTCTGGCAAAAAATGCTTATCAGAGTTTTTCAAGCTCTGTCCCCAGCTTCATCAGGGTTCTCCCACATGTCCCCATTCCAAGTTGCAGAGTCCCATTCTTTTCCAATCCATGCCCTCACTTTAACAGTAGACTCCTGGCGAGGCTGTGCATGCACCTTTCATTGCTGCAGGTCAGCCACTTGGTTGTGTCTGATTTTCCACCATTTCAGCTCTTTGTCTATAGGAGGTAAGACTCACTCAGGGCTTTTGAAGTGAGTATCTCCTTTTGAAACTGGGAGTTAGAGTCCCTGAGTTCATCATTTTCTTTCATCACTTTGTCCAGTGAACTTAGGAGCAACCAACTTCATTATGTTCCTTAGTTCTTCACATCTGGTCAAAGGTATTATGTATAGAGTCACCAAACTTCTTCCCTCTCATGAGCGGTGAATCAGGAGTGTCAAATGCATTTATTTTGCATAGCTCAAAACAGTTCACGCCAAGGACTCTCAGTGTTCTCCATACTATTAGAAGTAGAGTCCTTAGCATTCTGGGGCCTGATCGTATTAAGGAGCCAACTCTAGAAACCCCGAAATCTAAGAAAAAACTCCATCCTTAATACTTGGTTCCTTTAGAACCACTTCTGGTACCAAAATCTGTTAGGGTTTTCTAGAGGGACAGAACTAATAGGATGGGTGTATATATAAAGGGGAGTTTATTAAGGAGTGTCAACTCACACGATCGTAAGGTGTCCCACAATAGGCTGTCTGCAAACCGAGGAGCAGGGAAGCCAGTCCAAGTCCCAAAGCTGAAGAACCTGGAGTCTGATGTTCAAGGGCAGGAAGCATTCAGCACGGGAGAAAGATGGTGGGGAGGCTAAGCCAGTCTAATCTCTCCACGTTTGTCTGCCTGCTTTTTATTCTGGCCATGCTGGCAGCTGATTAGATGGTGCCCAGCTGGATTGAGAGTGGATCTGCCTCTCCCAGTCCACTGACTCAAATGTTAATCTCCTTTGGCAACACCCTCACAGATATACCCAGCAATAATACTTTGCATCCTCCAATCCAGTCAGGTTGACAGTATTAACCATCACAATTAGTGATGTTGAGCATTTTTGCATGTTTGTTGGCTATCAGTTTTATAATTTTAATAATGGTAATAAAATTTCCCTTATTAGAATGTCAGTAGGATTAATTAGAAATACTTGACATTAAATAGAAGTAATCTGGTAAACACTGGATTTTAGAAATTGGAGAGTTCATGTTTTCAAGTAGGATTTCCACACTTTAATGATATATGATGCAAGGAGCAGGACTGTTCAGAAATGACCGTGGTGTTAGCTGAGACTTGGGCTCTCTCCTCCCAGCAAGAAGCAGTTCCCAAACTGAACTTACCCTAAGACTGGTAGTGCTTACTACCTCTGGCAAAGTGAACTGTAATTTCCCATAGGCCCCAAAGATTCCAGATGCTGAACAGCTGGTGTTATGTAAAGAGCTAGCATCAAGTCTATACTCCCTCTGGTGCCTTTTTCCTGAAAATGTTCCTCCCATGATTGCCCTATAAGAAAGAACGAGAAATGGGCAGGGTCTTTTCATTAAATCTCTGACTCACATCATGTGTCCACAGAGCATCCTGGTCCTGCCCCATCTTTCCTTAAGAGCAGTGGAAGTATGTGGTACTTAGGATTATTTTATTTTGCTGATGCTGCCTTACGAGTTTCCCCTTTCCCACAGTAAGACTGTTATTGAACCTGTGCCCTATAATGTAAATTTGAGTCATGGTGTAGGATAGGTAGGCACTGAGAAGGGATCCATCATGCATGACAAATAAGTTAGTTTGTAATCGTGTCCTTTTTTTCTCCTCTCCTAATGATGTAGGAATCTGAATTAGAGCCTATGAATGGTGAGATAATGGATGATTCTCTTAAGACCTCAGTTATAACAGAAGAGGAAGACTCCACTAGTGAAGTTTTAGATGAAGAATTAAAATTGCAGTCTTTTAATTCCAGTGAAGACACTACAAATCTTGTTCCACTGGTGGTAGAATCTTCAAAAGTCCCTGAAGCAGATGCACCAGATAAGGTAAGGGGGCAATGAGCTATTTTTTAATAAAGTGTACCAATATTGGTGACGCTGGGGGGAGGGTGCGTGGTATATCCATTTGCTTCCACCTTAACATGTACAATGCTTTAGGAAGACTAACTTTTATACTAGATTTGATATTGTAAGAAAATTCTATCAATAACATTCTGTAAATCTAAATAATTATAATGTATCTGATATGTGGTAAGAAAATTAATTTTATTACTTTTAATACTTTGTACTTAGGAAATGCTTAGAAAAATGGATAAAGCATTATTTACCAAATATTTGAATACCTATTGCTTACATAGTCTATGACCAAAACAGTAATTTAAATTTGTTTTAATTAGGTAGGCAGATTAGGTTAGTGGAGGGAAAAAGCTTGTTGGAGTATTTTAAAATAAATTTAGTTGCTTTTGAATATTAAATTTATGGCTAAAAAACTATTGTATGACATTATTTATTAGTGTCTCACCTAAGTAAATGAATAAAACTTCCACTGCCCTAAGTTACAATCTAATGAAATCATTGTCAAACTTAGTGAGGTGGCACAGTGTCAAGTCCCAAGAGATTCTTGGTTCTGGCTCCTGTAACACCAGGAAGCTCAAAAAACTGAGTGGATTCATGGTTTTGAAGAATCTTCATATGAAGTTTAAAATGTCTTAAGTACAAAATAATTCATTATATCCTCAAAGTAAGAACTTAGTATATTAAAATTACCATGTGACACAATTTTGAAGAAATTGAGTTGTATTCAGAATATATACACATTTAGCAGAAGAGAAAAATTTTAAAATATACATGATTCACAAAAGTAGTGAATACTGAATTGTTTAAATTGTAGTTCAGTGTCATTGCATATTAGTGCCTCAGAAGAGTTTATTTTTAGAACTGTATTACAAGTTTATTTGTTGACCAGGTTTTTAAATTTTCAGACCCCACATACAGCTGACTCAGAAATGATGGATGAAGGCACATCTGATGAAAAGGGGCACACAGAAGAGAAACTATCCCTACTTCCAAGAAAGAAAGCACATCTTGGGAGTTCAGACAGTGTTGCTACTATGTCAAATGAAGAACGATCTGATGGTGTTTTTCCAAACTCTGTGATAGCTGAATTTTCTGAAGAACCAGTCTCTGAGAATTTATCTCCCAACACTACTTCCTCATTGGAAGACCAGGGTGAGGAGGGGGTATCTGAGCCCCAGGAAACATCTACTGCTGTTCCTCAGAGTTCCTTGATAGAGGTTGAACTTGAAGATGTGCCATTTTCACAGAATGCAGGACAGAAGAACCAGTCAGAGGAGCAGTCTGAAGCATCTTCTGAGCAACTGGATCAGTTTACACAATCAGCAGAAAAAGCTGTGGATAGCAGCTCAGAGGAAATAGAAGTGGAAGTGCCTGTGGTAGACAGGCGGAATTTAAGAAGAAAGGCCAAAGGGCATAAAGGACCTGCTAAGAAGAAAACTAAGTTGACCTGAAGGAAGAAAAAATGCAGATGATAAACCATCTTCTTTGTAACATAATTGTTGTTTTTAAAATATGGTAATTAATAAATAGCATGGGGCACAGCACAAAAATTTCCAAAATTTCAATTTGAACTTATTTACTGTGCAGTTTTTTGCTTCCCTTTAGAACGTAGAATTCACCATTCCTTTTAATTTTTCAGGCTATTTTTGGTAAATGCAATTTTTTATTTTTATTAATCATGTTTCAATTTTGGGAAACCAGATCATATTATATTTTGTCAAGTGGTACATCTGATCATTATTTCAAAAATGTAATTAAAAAACTGAAAGTAGTAGTATTTCCATTACTTACAAGATCACAGAAATCTTTTATACTAAAGGTTTTAATAAAGTAAAACTTGGTGAGGGTTCTAGAAGTTTTAAATTTCAAAACTAATCACCATTTTTAAAAATGTTGGCATGCCTAAACAAGTGTCAGTAAATTAGAATAAATATAACTTCAAGTAAACGAGAGCACAAAAACAAACTATGGTCAAAGGTTCATGAAGATACTTTGGTTTTGGCCTCTTCATCCTAGATATAAAAGCAGTTTTTTCCCTCTGATTTCAGCATCTATGAAAAGGTACACATAAACTCTGTTTCTGATTCATTCTATCATCTGATGTTAACAGTACTGTCAGGGATTTAACTGTGGCATGTGGGGACTAATAAAATTTAAAATTTCATTTGAAGTATTAGTTTGCTATAGTTTTTTTTCCATCTGCATATGTGCAGATGCCTAGAAGTTTAGACTCCCAGTTTCACCTTTAATCAGGTAAAAATCCAACTAATATAATTTAGGGACATAGTTTAATTTTGACTTCTGGCCTGATCAAGATTAAGCTGGAGAATTTACTTTTATCCCCACTCAGTTAACATGTATATTTCAGAAGTGTAAGGCTTCTTCCTGAGGAATCTCTTTAAATCTTGCCACCTCCCTAATTCTACAGTCTTATTTATATTTCCCATAGCTTTCATCCACTTCTCTCCAACTCATGGAGTGATTCTCCAATCAACAGAGTTTCCTGCCTGCTGGCTTATGCCCATGATGTCCATTTTTGGGTAGGTTTGGAGGTGTACCGCACAATATTAGACCTATATGGCAGGAGTAAAACTGCCCTGGGGAGCTATAGTTACAAGGGCTTCAATCAGATTGGAGGCTTTGGTCATCCTTTGATTTGTTCTGTGAGTACTGGTTGCACGCTAGCCTGTTAAGTGTATATTGTGTTGCCACAGCAAAGGCCTGAGAAAATTTGAAAAAAAATCCCTGAACTGTTAATTTTTGTATAGTAATTTATTTAAAAATGAACAAAATGGTTACTCTTAGAATCCAAAGATAATATCAATTCTACTCTTTGGAAATATTACATGTACTTACATTTGCACTTAAGTTGGAGAATATTTTGAGACCATTTAGATTGTTTTAAAAATAGCTTGATCTTGATCCTTATGTGAAAGAAACATTATGACTTTGTGTCATTATTTTAGGTAGCTAAGGATTGATGTTGAAAGTTTATTCAGTTTAGTAAGCTGATGTCATGTCAGTAAATTTTGTTTTGGGATGTTGGTATTTTCAATCTAATTAGTTGAGTTAAAATCTTTTAGCAGTCAAAATAGTAAACCCTCCTATTTGTGTTAGAATTTGAACACTTGTATTACTCTTTATTTTTTTTAATTATTGATCAGTGTTAAGCCAGATTATTTCATTCTAAATGAAAATTAAAGCACTTTGGCCATTTTCTTCAACAAACGCTAATATTAAGTTAAAAGGTATTAGTGAATCTACCAAACATTTATGCTGTTTTATACATTTTATGAGAAATTCCTGTCAGTATCACAAAAGGAAATGTCCTGTTAAGATTGAGTAAATGGGGAGGGGCGGAGGAAAAAAAAAGATTCAGTAAATTCTTAACCTTTACAGTTTTCATTTCTTAGATTTAAAAACAACACTTTTAGATATTTTATTTTTGCTTGGGTTTAAAACATTTTCTTTTCAAATTAAACATGGAACACTTCATGAATCTGTGTGTCATCCTTGCACAGGGTCCATGCTAATTTTCCCTGTATTATTCCAATTTTAGTATATGTGCTGCTGAAGTGAGCACTAAAAGACTTTCTTTAAATAGGTGTACTTTTTTAAAGATTGAGCTCACTGGGTCAACTCTTGATGTGTGAATATAGTTGAATTTACAAAAAATGTTTAATCATATATGACCACTGGGGACTAACAGTATAAATTTCTTCTTGTTAAAGCTGTTTGGATTAAATACTGAATTGTAGGCAATTTAGAAGTTTTTTGTTCAGCACACAGGAAGACTTATGTTACAGATGAACTCTGACAGAAAATGTTATTTGGGGTTTATAGATTATAGAGGGAAAAGTTAGATCACATGGAAAAACCTAACTCGTGTTCAGTAACTTGAGTATAGAATTTATAACACAATTTATCTTCAATAAGGAATCTACATGAACTTAATCAGTTATTTGTAGTTTTTGCAAGGCATTAGAGAAAATTTCACAATTACAGAGGACTGAAAATGTGATTTCAACCAGCTAGCCTAGTTGTTGAATGTCCAGTCACATTATACATAGTCCTTTGTGAACTTGTTTGTGAAGGGAGTTCACTTTTTGTGTATATATGTGTATATTTCCTTGTGTAATATAAAGCAGATGGTTATTAGCAATATTTTAGTTCTTTCAAGTTTAAATTATTCAATTGCTAGACATCACAGAAATTAGTATATTTAAGAATTTATTATAAAGCTCCTCTACAACTTTTAAAGGTGAGAGTCTATTACGATTTTTTATAAAATCAAATAGCATGATTTAAAATGTCAGTCTTCTACTTAAAATGTGTCTATATTCATGGTATTTCCATTCAGTGTAGATGGTAAGGAAAACATCTAGTCATTGAATATTTACTTTTAGCAGACTCCAGAACACTACCTACAATGGTTTCGGTGACTAGAAATCTTGAAGGTTTTTATGATTGCGTCAAATTGAACCTATACTAATATCTAAATATCTGCTCTTATGTTCTGCTTTATCCCTTGGGATTACTTTCTAAGGTTTGGTCACACCAGCAAACTGAAACAGATCTTAATGTAAATAAAGAATTTATACTAATATTACTCATCTGTGTTACAGTATTTCGGAAACAGATTTCTGCCTTGGATATCCATTAGTAGCAATATGATGTTTCAGGTGTCATCTAGTGTTTCATGAGTGCGATTAGTTACAAGTGTTACGCTTATGTTTTCATACTCAATATCAAGCTTTCTTTGTACTTTACAAGATAGTTATTTTTGGTTCTAAAAAAACAAGCAAATTTCATTTTTGTAGTATTCAGAAATTACCTGAAGTTTTTTTTTTTCACCTTCTAGAAGTTGTGATCCACACATCACCCATTTATATTAGTGGCAAAATTACTTGCTAAAATCTAATTGTAAGAAAGGCTTAGCTTCTGTCATCAAGTGATTGTATCATCCTGGATCATTATTTCCAAGGAACTCGCCTTTCTTTTTCTAAATGTATGTGTTCTAAAACTTCTAGCGTATTTATAGAACTTAGAAAAAATGTTCCATTATTCAGAGTAGCAGGTCTTACTGAAGTACTTTGTTTTCTTGGTAGTTTTTTTTTTTTTTAAAGTAAGTTTAAAAGTAGTAATTAAACCTATATTTTGTGATTGTTTCCTGGTCTGTGTTTTGAAATTCTTTTCCTTCCGTTTTCCTCATGAAGATGTTTCAGATACTGAATTTGTTTAGACATTGAATGACTTTGTTAAAGGCACAATTAATCACATTGGTTGTATTCTGAAGACAGACTTTAAAAAAATAAACAACTTAAAACAATGTGGTGATTATAAATTAATGTAATTTACAGCCACAACATATCACAAAAGTGCTTTCACTAAGTAAGTTACAACCCTAAAACCTTTTTACATCGTCTAAGTAACTGCAAATAAATTTCTCCTCAATCAGTGCAGTCTTCTTTTCCTTGTGTCAGCTGGAGTTACTTAATTTAATACCATTCTGAAAGTATAAATATATTGCTTAGAATACAGAAAATGCTAAGACAAAGACTTTAGCATATTTATTTTTTTCATTTTCATGGTTCAAGTAGGAAATAGTGCGAAGTATAGGTATATACATGGTAAATGAGACAAAGGTTTAGAATATGAATTCACTGGACCTTTGCTAGCAGTACTCAGAAATTATTAAGGATTTCACAGGTGAAAAGATTTCTCTGAGTTCTGAACTTTTAGTGTGTCTTCTCACATACTTGTAGTGTAAACACTATAAACTTCTTAACATCATATATTGCTACAGTTTTTTAAGGATTAATGAGGTGGAAGATGATGATACTTCAGTTAAATGCTCACACATAATTAAGTGTACATTAACCTTTTTGAAAGGCATTTTCAACTGACACTGGTGGTTTTCCAGGAAATGTGGAATCTGTATTGCTGAATACCCACTCATAACTGCAGATATTGATGAAGTAGAATATTTGTGTATTTGCTTTTTTTCAATCAGTTTTATTAACATGGGGGGGTCTAAGTAGATTTCAATATAAAGACCATTTATACAACAAACAGGACCATTTTAATGTTTACAATAAATCTCTTGATTGCAGACATGTATGGCTGTTTGGTAGTATTCAGAAACATTACAGTAATGGCAGTTTTTCCAATTGGTGTGTAGTCCTCAATAATTATATATTAAATTGCTGTC
>CAUYLG010053075.1:0-57770 GCA_963573385.1 Cacajao melanocephalus
AACTGACACAAGAACAGAAAACCAAACACCATATGTTCTCACTCATAAGTGGGTGTTGAAAAATGAGAACACATGGAAACAGAGAGAGGAACATCACACACTGGGGCCTGTTGAGGCGCAGAAGGTCTGGGGAAGGGTGCAGGGTGTGGGGGAATTGGGGAGGGTAACATTAGGAGAAATACCTAATGTAGATGATGGGGGGATGGAGGCAGCAAACCATCATGTCATGTGTAAACCTGTTAACAGTCCTGCATGAGCTGCACATGTACCCCAGAACTTAAAGTATAATAAAATAATAAAATTAGCAATTATTTCAGCACTCCTTATCTCCTCACTTTTCTCATACACACACATATGATCAGTTTACTTTTGATTTTTGCTCTCTCTACTCATATGTAAGTTCTATAAGGATAGGGACTGATGCCTTTTTATTGTAATGGTTTTTACTCATTTCTTCTAGGACTGAAATAATACCTGGCACACAGTACAGTAGTTGCCTCACTTATCCCCAGAGGCTATGTGCCAAGACCACCAATGAATACCTAAAATTGCAGATGGTACCAAACCCTATAAACAGACAGTCCCCAACGATAAGGGTTCAAATGAAGATTTTTCAACTTTACGATGGTGTAAAAGCAGTATGCATTCAATAGAAACTGTACTTGGAGTACCTACACAACCATTTATTTTTTGAATTTGAACTTTTAGCTGCAGGGAGTAGATGTGCAGGTTTGTTAGATGTGTATATTGCATGATGCTGAGATCTGGGGTATAGATCCTGTCATCCAGGTAATGAGCATAGTACCCAATAGGGAGTTTTTCAACCTTTGCCTTCTTCCCTCCCTCCCAATTCTAGTAGTCCCCAGTGTCTTTTTTTTTTTTTCACACATTTATGTCCATGTGTGCTCAATATTCAGCTCCCACTTGTAAGTAAGAACATGTGGCATTTGGCTTTTTGTCCCTGTCTTCATTCACTTAGGATTATGGCTTCCAACTCCATTCATAATGCTGTAAAAAAACATGCTTTCGCCTGTAATCCTAGCACTTTGGGAGGCCAAGGCAGGCAGATCATGAGGTCAAGAGATCAAGACCATCCTGGCCAACATGATGAAACCCCGTCTCTACTAAAAATACAAAAAATTAGCTGGGCATGGTGGTGCATGCCTGTAGTCCCACTTACTTGGGAGGCTGAGGAAGGGGAATTGCTTGAAACCAGAAAATCAAAGTTGCAGTGAGCCGGGATAGCACCACTGCACTCCAGCCTGGCGATAGAGCGAAACTCTGTCTCAAAAAACAAAACAAAACAAAACAAAGCATGCTTTCATGCCTTTGTAGCAATGGCTCCATAATGCTGTATATGTACCACATTTTAAAATCCAATCCACTATTGATAGGCACCTAAGTTGATTGCTGTAATGAACATATGAGTGCTCATGTCTCTTTGGTAAAATTTATTTTGGCAAGATTTATTTTCTTTTGGGTATATACTCAGTAATGATATTGCTGGGTCAAATGGTAGTTTTAATTTCTTTGAGAAATCTCCAAAGTACTTTCCATAGGGGCCGAACTAATTTACATCCCCACCAGCAGTGTATCAGTGTTCCCTTTTCTCCACAACCTTACGAACATCTGATACTCTTTGACTTTTTAAGAATAACCTTTCTATGGAGAAAATATTTTCAGACTAGTATCCATAATCTACAAGGATTTCAATTCAGCAAGAAAAAAAAACTTAATACCGTCAAAAGCAGAGGACATAGACATTTCTTAAAAGAAGATATACAAGTAGCAAACATGAAAAAAAATGCTCAGCATCACATATCATCCAGGAAATGAAGATTAAAACCACAATGAGATACTACCTTACTCCTGCAAGAATAGCATTATTAAAAAGTAAAAAAAGTAGATTTTGGTATGGATATTTTAAAAGGAGAATGCTTATACACTGTTGGTAGGAATGTAAGTTAGTACACCCTCTATGGAAAACAGTATGGAGATTCGTTAAAGAACTCAAAGTATCATTTGATCCAGCAATTCCACTACTGGGTACCTATCCAAAGGAAAAGAAGTTATTATATGGAAAAGACACATGCACATGTATGTTATTGTAGATTGATTCACAGTTGGAAAGATATGGAGTCAACCCAAGTGGCCATCAACCAATGAGTAGATAAAGAAAATGTAGAATATACACACTGTGGAATACTACTCAGCCATAAAAAAGAATGAAATAATGTCTTTTGCAGCAACTTGGATGGAGCTGCAGGCCATTATGCTAAGTGAAGTAACTCAGGAGTGGAAAACCAAACACCGTATGTTCTCATGTATAAGCTAAGCTATGAGTACCAAAAGGCATACAGAGTGACGTAATGGACTTTGGAGACTCAGAAGTGGGAGGGTGGGAAGGGGGGTGTGAGATAAAAACTACATATTGGGTACAATGTATACTACTCAGCTGACAGATGCACCAAAATCTCAGAATTCACCACTACATGATTCATTCGTGTAACCAAAAACCATTTGTACCTCAAAAGCTATTGAAATAAAAAGAAATAATAATAGCTATTCTAAGTGGTATGAGATGGTATCTCATTGTGATTTGATTTGCATTTCTGATAATAATGTAGCATTTTTTTCATGCTTTTTGGCTGCTTATATATCTCCTTTTGAGAAGTGTCTTTTTGTGTTCTTTGCCCATGTTTTACTGGGGTTATTTGGTTTTGGCTTGTTGATTTAAGTTCCTTGTAGATTCTAGATTCCAGACCTTTGTCAGATGCACTGTTTGTGAATATTTTCTTCTATTCTGTAGGTATCTATTTACTCTTGATAGTTTCTTTGCTGTGCAGAAGCTCTTGAGTTTGATCCCACTTGTCAATTTTTGTTTTTGTTGCAATTGCTTTTGGGGACTTAGCCAAAAATTATTTGCCAAGGCTGATGTCAAAAAGAGTATTTCCTAAGATGTTTCTAGCATTTTTATAGTTTGAGGTCTTAAATTTAAATCTTCAGTCCATCTTGAGTTAATTTTTGCATATGGTGAAAGGGAAGTATTCAGTTTTATTATTATGCATGTGGCTAGCCAGTTATCCTAGCATCATTTATTGAATAGGGAGTTCTTTCCCCATTGTTTGTTATTGTCAGCTTTGTTGAAGATCAGGTGGTTGCAGGTGTATGGCTTTATTGCTGAATTTTCTATTCTCCTCCATTGGTCTATTTGTCTGTTTTTGTGCCAGTACCATGCTGATTTCGTTACTGTAGACTTACAGTATTGTTTGAAGTTGAATAGTGTGTTATATCTGGTTTTGTTCTTTTTTCTTAGGCTTGCCTTAACTATTCAAGCTTTTTTTGGTTTCATATGAATTTTAGAAAAGTTTTTTTTCTAATTTTTGAAAAAAGACATTGGTAGTCTGATAGGAATAGCATTCAATCTGTGGATTACCTTGGACAATATGGCGATTCTAAAGATATTGATTCTTCCTACTCATAAGCATAGAATGTTTTTCCAGTTATTTGTGATATCTATGATTCTTTTGGCAGTGTTTTGTAGTTCTCCTTGTAGATTTAACTCTGGTTAGCTCTATTACTAGGTATTGCATTTTCTTTGTGGCTATTGTAAATGGAATTGTGTTTTTTATTTGACTCTCTGCCTGGATGTTATTGATGTATAGAAATGCTACTGATTTTTGTACACTGATTTTGTGTCCTGAAATCTAATTTATTATAATAGTTCTAGAAGTCTTTAGGGTTTTCTGGATATATAATCATATTGTCAGCAAAGAAATAGTTTGGAAACTTCTTTTCCTATTTGAATGGCTTATGTTTCTTTCTCTTGCCTGATTGCTCTGGCTAGGACTTCCAGTACTATGTTGAATGGGAGTTGTGAGAGTGGGCATCCTTTTATTTTTCCAGTTCTCAAAAGGAACACTTTCAGCTTTTGCCCATTCCGTGTGATATTGGCTGTGGGTCTGTCATATATGACTTTCATTATTTTGAGGTATGTTCATTTAATGCCTAGTCAGTTGAGGGTTTTTTATTATGAAGGGATGTTTTTTTATTATGAAGGGATGATTTTATTGAAAGTTTTTCTACATCTATTGAGATAATTATTAGTTTTTACTTTCAGTTACAGGATCCAATAAATTACATGAGACACTCTATACTTTAGCATAAAATAGGCTTTCTGTTAGATGATTTTGCTGAACAGTAGGCTAATGTAAGAGTTCTAAGCATGTTTAAGGTAGGCTAGACTAAGCTATGATATTGGTAGAATAGGTCTATTAGGTATGATTTTGACTTATGATATTTTCATCTTACGATGGGTTTATCAGAATGTAGCCCCATCATAAGTTGATGAACAACTGTATGCTGTTTTGTTGTTGATCTGATAACCAAAACAGCTACTAAGTGACCAACAGGTAGGTAGCTACATAGCATGGATAAGCTAGACAAAGGGATTACTCACATTTTGGGCATAATGAAACAGAACAGTGCAAGATTTCATCACACTACTCAGAATGGTGTGTAACTGAGGACTTACAAATTATTTCCAGAATTTTACATTTGATATTTTTAGAACACAGTTGACTGCAGCTAACTGAACTCATGGAAAGCAAAACAGTAGTTAAGGGATACTATTGTAGGTGCTTAGTAAATACTTACTGAATAAATGAGGTTGTCAGAAAAGGCTTTCTGAGAAATAAACATTTAAACTGAGATCTAAATATGGAGCCAGTCATGTATCCGGGGTGAGAGGAGAAGACTCTTCCAGGTGGAGGAAACAGATGCTGAAGCCCTGAGGCAGGAAAGAGGTTGACATACAAGGAACTTAAAGTCCATATGCTGGAAGCCTGAGTTGGGCAAGGTTGTTCCGTGTCTCATAGGTCAAGGTCAAGATTGGATTTTATTCTAAATGAATTGGGAAGAGATACAAGCAAGGCAGTAATAGTTGGGTTTAAACACGATCACGCTGGCTTCTGTGTGTAAAACAACTGTTAAAGTTTGATGAAAGTATAACCATAGAGATCATTTATAAGACTGTTGCAACAGTGATAATAATATTACCAATATTTATTGAGTACTTACTCTTATCAGGTATGAGTCTAAGTGCTTCACATATGGTCTTATTTAAACAAATTTAATTATCTGGTAAATTTGATACTCTTCAAATTGTTTTTTCTTAAGCATTACTTTTTGATATTATAATCTACTTTAGTACAATAGCAAAACAGTATCATTTTAAAAATTAATATGCTAACCTTAAGAGGACTCCAAAAAGAACACTATGATTCAAAGGGTTGTTTTTTTTGTTTTGTTTTTTTTTGCTTTTTTTTGTTTTTTTGAGACAGAGTCTTGCTCTGTTGCCCAAGCTGGAATGCAATGGCACAATCTCAGCTCACTACAACCTCTGCCTCCTAGGTTCAAGCAATTCTCCCCTCCCAGCCTCCCGAGTAGCTGGGATTACAGGCACCCGCCACCACGCCCAGCTAATTTTTTATTTTTAGTAGAGACCAGGTTTCACCATGTTGGCCAGGCTGGTCTCGAACTCCTGACAGGTGATCCACCTGCCTCAACCTCCCAAAGTGCTGGGAATACAGGCATGAGCCAGTGTGCCCAGCCTCAAAGGTAGTCTTTATCTTAAATAATTGAGAAATGTTCCCATAGATATTTAAGAGTTATAATTGATCCTAAGGCATCTGAAAATGGTGTTTAGAGACAATAATGAAGCATTGTGGGGGATATTCTAAATTGTGAATTCTGTTGGGAACTGGGTAGGAGAATCCAACTATTAGAGGTGGAAGTCTAGGCTAATGTGACTGCAGTGGGAAATATACAGAGAAGATCGATGCAAGATAATTGCAAAAAAATAAACAGAACTTGAAGCCTCATTGAATATAGGGGAAGCATGGAGGTAGGGGGGAATTAAAGAGGTCTTCAAGGCTTTGAGAAACAGGGATGTAGTGGACACTGTTCCGGTTCTGCCCAGATCCTTTTTATGTGCTTATTACATCCATCTTCCAAGTGCCAGGGAAATTATTTCTTTTTATCTAGGGACAGCTGACAGCTAATGACTGACTTATACGTCCTGAAATATGCCTCAAGGTGGGACAACTCTGTGGAGCCCTCCTGCTTCATTGTTCCCTGTGGGATCAGGCTGAGGCTAGACTTCGACTGAAATCACATCTTGCTCATCTTCTGCTCTTGCCTTATCTGTTTCTTCTTCCAGATTGCTCCTGAGAGTACTTCCTCAATAAATCACTTCTGCCAGGATCCCTGTCCTAGGCTCTGTTTCTATGGATACTGACCTAAGATAGAAGAGTAGGGAAATACTGGAGCAATTGACTTAGAAAGAAAAGTGAGAGCGGTGTTAATTTGTAGTTGTTTGACAGAAACTATCAATCTTTTCCCAATGTAGTTAATGCTCTCATGGTGCACCTTTCACATGGGAAGAGTATGATCACAGCTAGAGGAGGAAATTGCAAGATACTGAAGTAGTAGGCATATTTCAAGTACACTTCATCTAAATTGACTTTTAAATATCATTTCCTTAAGTAGAGAGCCAAATGCCCATTGAACTAGTTCTAAGTGCATTTTATTAAGTGACCTAAATTTTAAAAATCTAAGTACTTTTCAAATAGAGAATAGAGGACCCATGAGCACCTAGGGATCTGTTAAAACATCCCAAACAATTTTTCAAGTGTTTTATTTTTGGCAAAACTTGGTTTAACTCATTTTGCAAGTGCTCTTCTCTCAGTTTTTAAACCCTTGGGCATTTCAAAGGAAATTTAATCCGTATGTTTCTGATTCATTTACATTTTAAGTCATAAAAATGTTATTTTTATAAGGGCTGTTTGATATCCAAGAAACTTTCTGAGCCTTTTTAAAAATCTCTTTAAAGTCTTGTTAGTGGGAGCCAGAGAGTAGACATGGTAAGTGATGCACCACCCAAAAATGCAATCCAGACAGACTCAGCCATAGACTGACCTCAGAACAATGCATGCCACAGCCAGCCAAATAATGGCTATGTGATGATCAAGAAACTTGGTCTGGACACTAGAGGATCCTTGAGACACACAAGAGAAGCCACCAGCAAATGATAGCAAAGATTAAAGTGAGACATATTAGCATGCCTTTGATGGGTGTGCACTTTTAAGGACTAGACTAACCTCCATTATAGCAAGCCATGATTCCTGGCACTTTTCAAGAAGATCTGCAGATTTCTGCAGGACAAAGTTCCATATCACTACCCACATGCTTTATGTAAAAAAAAAGTGTGCTTTCCCTCAGCACTGTATATAATAAGGTATCAAAATAACAACATTCATTCACTGTATATTCTTACTACAGAGTACTATGCAGCAATTAAAATGCTGATGTTAATATTTAAAGATGTAGAAAAATGTTCCTAGTTCATTGCTGAATGCAAAATGTGGTGACAAACCTATATCCAGACATTAGAATCACATTCTTTAAAAAGAAAAAAAAATCCACCAAATATATATATATATATATACATTTAAATATTAAATAGTAATTATCTGTAACTGGTAGGGTCAGGATGTTTTTATTTTATTTGCTTTGTTGTATTTTCTAACTTTAATATGCATTGTATAGTTTAAAAAATTATTTGTATGCATTTTAAAAATTTTACAGAATACTATTTCTATAATATTGTAAGAGAGCAGTGCCCTTCCTCTGCTTGCTTCTTTTGCTTGGTAGCAACGTACACGGGGTCCAAGCCAGAGGGGGTGCTACAGCAAGCACTCGATGATCAAACCGTCTGAGAGCTGATGGAACGCGCATGTTCATCTGGAATGGCTGAATCTGTGGTGACCATGCTTTCTGAACCCCAAATTGGTCACACGGTCTAACATGTAGGGGATACATGACAGGATAGATTATTTTAAATCGGAACTGATCTCAAATTTCTAGGACATATGGTCTTTCTGGCTGTGGGGCACGTTGCTTCCGAAAGGAGGAAAAATTCTAAAAGGCAATCTGAAGAACTCCATGAAGGAAAAAATAACAGCTGGTAATTTACAAAACTATAGCTGCTGGTACTGAACATCCGCAGAACAAGAACTCTTCATTCTCCCTCGTGTGAATGGAGGCAGCATTTTCAATCCAAAGGACTATTACTCTCACATCTGCTGGCATCTAGTCAGCTGCTGTTTAAAGTCCTCCCCTCACAAAACGAACACGGCTGCCAATATTAATTATCTCCAGAATTCTCCTGAAACGTGTAAAATAAATGCTTTCCCCTGAAGAACCACTCTCCCTAATATCATTAGCACCCCATTTTCTCTCTGCTTTTCTGCCATCCCCACAACCTCAGGGCTAATTCTGAACAACAAGCTATTTTCCTTTCATTCAGCTGGGCTCGTTACATCCTCTCTGATCATAAACATGGAGTAATGCACAGCAAAAACCATCCTTTCTTTTTTAGCCCCCATTAGTAAAGTTAGATAAATAATCTTTAATGCTTCCTTTAAAAAAAAAAAAAAAAGTCATTGTACAACATTCAAATCAAAAGGAATAGGATAAGTAGGGGAATCAGTTAATTATGTAAAATCAAGTTATTTCAAAGCCCGGGAAAGACTGTCTGTTTTAACATTGTGATGATTCTATTTAAATATATTATATTCTTACCTTAGTTTAAAACATTATTTGTATGCATTTTAAAATGCATACACTATAAATATAAATATATTATATTCTTAGCTGGAATAGCTAGATCCACTCTAAATAGGCATTAACTTTAAAGTTTAAAAACGATGAAAAGTTTAACCAATTGGCCTGTCATGGTTAATTATACTCTTCTACCAAACACTTTCTGCTCAACTCGCAAGAATATGAACTCTCAGTTCCATGTCCTATGGGATAGTTTCCAAATGCTGGCAAATCTCTCTTCCGACGGACAGCATTTTCTTCAAAAGTTTACCAGGGCCCTAGTTATGGATCGATGTCATGTAGAGTCAACGTCCATTTCAACTCAGACCTACACAAATGAACTTCAAACGTCCTTCATCCCACAGCAATGCAATGGAATATTTTACTGATTCCCAAATCTGAGAAAGTGTAAGAGAGAGAGGAGAAGGAGAGATGCAAGGAGGGGGAAGAAAGAGACTGACTTGATCTTTGATATGTTCACCCCTAGTGTTCTACTTTTGTCATCACTGCCATGAGTCCTACATTCAAACGTCACCAACGCAGTGGCCCCCAACATTTGACAGGATGTGAAATATTGTTACAGACTACAGGTACCTAATAATTATCTCATTATTAAGTATAGGGTGATCCATACAAAAGACTCTATATACATCATACTATGAGAGGGAAAGTAACTTTCTCAGGAAAGTTGACATTTGAGTTAAGAATGATTAGGAGTTAAACCAGGGGTAGAATGTGAATGCAGAGGATAAATGAATGAATGAATAATGTTATCAAGTATTTTTTAGTCAGTGAGCATTGTATTGCTACCAATTAGAGCTGGTGGGCAGAGACTACCCCCCTCCCCAAAAAAGAAAACAGATCAGAACTAAATTATGATCAAATGCATTTTTTAAAAATCAACATCACTCATCCTAAGTAAATTTTTTCCATTGGAGATCCAGTGACACTTTATTTTCTGGCTACTACTGATTTATCTAAAACCAAGCTCAGAATTTTTTTCAGAAAGCAAATGAAAAATTGTATCATGTTTGAGAATAATTTACTATTTTTTAACACAGAATATTGTGTTTGACAAAGCATATAAGCCCATGACTTTGAGACCAACTTGGGCAACATGGCGAAACACCATCTCTACAAAAAAATTGAAATATTATTCAGGTGTGGTGGCACATGTTTATAGTCTCCGTTACTCAGGAGGCTGAGATGGGAGGATTGCTTGAGCCCAGCAAGCAATCCTCCCACAGAGGCAGAGACTGCAGTAAGCCCAGATCACACTATTGCACTCCAACCTAAGCAACAGAGTGAGACTATCTCAAGAGGAAAAAACCGACTGAGAAAACAGAAAAGGCATGGATTTAGGTTTGAATCCCAGATTCCCCACTTATCAGCTTTGTGATGTAGCATATTAACTTTTTAGAGACTCAGTTTCCTCATCTGTTTTAATAGTAGCAAACATTTCTTGTTTAACAGAGCTGTTGATAGACTTTAATCATGTTTATAAGGGTGCGAATATAGTATCTGGCATATAGTGCATGGTGATTCTCTTCTTTTTCCCTGTCCCCAAGGACAGGGTTCTGAGAAGGGGAGATGAGATAGCCCAAGCTCATCATCATTGAAGTAGTGCCCATGTTCAGGCAACACTAATATTTGCATGGTTGGCCTGATGTAAGTTAGCCAAGCCTGACTCAGTCTGATCATGTTCCTTTTCATCAGCTGGAAAAAAAAAGTAATATTTAGTTAGGGATTTGGGATGTCAGTAGAGAGCTAGTGCTCACCATTTCATTTACACAATGGAGAGACACCTGCAGTGTAGCTTGTAGAACAGAATTATTATTAAAAAAAAAAAAAATCCCCCATGGCAGCAAGGACACTTACAGTTAATGAGCTAATAAATATTGTCAAGTGACCTTTCTCTTGCCAAGTATTAAATCATAAAGAAGGGGGAAGGGAAGGATTAGAACTGTGTATTTGCTATGGAGTTCAAATTCTGGGCTGCTTATGGCAAACTTTTATTACAATTGACCACATCTTAGGCTTGTCAGTCCGTTAATTCCCTATATTGCCTGATACTGTGTGTTCATTCTCTAGGGCAGAGACTTCTTTCTTGTGGGCTAGCATCTGGTAGGAAGCACAGTGTTCTTTCTCCTTTCAGGAATGGCCCTTTTCAGGTTTGTTTCTCCTATTGCTACCAGACCTAAGGATAAGGATTGGTCTTCCCTGCTGCAAAATTAGCCTTTTCAGTCTCTCCAGAGATTGTTGCAAACACTTGTTCTCAATATTTGCTCAAAAATGTATGAGTTTTAAATTTCCATCCTTGACACTCCATTCCAAATACCTGGTCTGTTCCAATTCTTTTTCACTGTACTGACACTACAACTCACCATTTCTTCAACTTCTAATTATAGCCAGCGTGGTTGTTGTATAAAATGCCCACAAATGCTTTGATTTGGCTTTCTTCAAAAGGTAGAGACTAGTTCCCCTCACTTGGAGTGTGGCTGAACTTAGTGACTTCTAATGAATATAATGTGGTAAAATTAATGTTGTTAGACTTCCAAGACTGGGCCATAAAAGGCATAGTGACATTCTTTCTGTCCTTTTTCTTGGATTAGCCACTTTGGGGAAAACCAGTGCTATGATATGAGAATTCTCAAGTAACCCTATGGAGAAACCCACAGGGAAAGGAATGTAGGCTTCCTGCCAATAGCTATGGGAGTCAACCATCTTGGAAGCAAACTCTCCGGCCCCAATTAAGCCTTCAGATGACTACAATCCTGGCTGATGCCTGTTTTGCAACCTTGTGAGAAACTCTAATAAAAAATCATCTACCTAATCTGCTCCTAACTTTCTGACCCACAGAAACTATGAGGTAATAAATGCTTATTGTATTAAGCTACTAAGTTCAGCAATTTGCTATGCAGCAAAAGATAACTAATGGAGGTGGATTTTAAGACAGATGTGTTCCTGTCCCTTGCTTACTTATGGATTGCAGGATCAGTTTTCTTTGAATACTTTCATTTTTCCCAAAGAAATGTTAAGTTTCTGTTCACCATTACTAGAGTTATTGTAATGCATGTCTCTCTGAAGTAGCAGAGATGTTTATTTGGGGATTCCAAACTTCAGATAGATCTCTGGTGACACAAACAAATGGAAAGTCATTCCATGCTCATGGATAGAAAGAATCAATATCCTTAAAATGGCCATACTACCTAAAGCAATTCATCAATTCAATGCTATTCCTATTAAACTACCACTGACATTATTTGCAGAAATAGAGTAAAACTTTTTAAAAATACACAGGGAATCAAAAAAGAGACCAAATAGCCAAGGCAATTACACGCAACAAGAACAAAGCTGGAAGCATCAGTCTACCAACTTCAAAATATACTACAGGGCTCCAGTAGCCAAAACAGCATAGTACTGGTACAAAAACAGACACATAGACCAGTGGAACAGAATAGAGAACCCAAAAACCCGGGCTGCACACCTACAACTTCTGATCATCAACAACCCTGACAAAAGCAATGGGGAAAGGATTCCCTACTCAATCAGTGGTGCTGGGATAACTGGCAAGCGATATCCAGAAGACTGAAACTGAACCCCTTTTTTACACCACATACAAAAATAAACTCAAGATGGATTTAAAAATTAAATGTAAAACCAAAAACTATAAAAACCCTGGAAGACAACCTAGGAAAGACCATTCTGGAACAGGCAAAGGTTTTCTAATGAAGACACTAAAAGCAATTGCAAAAGAAGCAAAATTTGACAAATTGGATCTAATTAAACTAAAGAGCTTCTGCACGGCAAAGAGAATGATCAACAGAGTAAATAGCCTACAGAATGGGAGAAAATGTTTGCAAACTATGCATTTGAAAAAGGTCTAATATCCAGCATCTATAAGAATAAACAAATTTACAAGGAAAAAAGGGTAAAGGACATGAAGAGACACTTTGCAAAAGAAGATATATATGCAGCCAAAAATCATATGAAAAAAAAGCTCAACATCACTGATCATTAGAGAAACACAAATCAAAACCACAATGGGATACCATCTCACATGTCAGAATGGCTATTACTAAAAAGTCAAAAAATAACAGATGCTTTTGAGGTTGTCAAGAAGAAGGAATGCTAATACACTATTGGTGGGAATATAAATTAGTTCAGCCATTGTGGAAGACAGTGTGGCGAGTCCTCAAAGACCTAAAGGCAGAAGTATCATTTGACCCAGCAATCCCATTACTGGGTATATACCCAAATGAATATAAATCATTCTTTTATAAGCACACATGCACACATATGTTCATTGCAGCACTATTCATAACAGCAAAGATAGAATCAACCCAAATGCCCATCAGTGATTGACTGGATAAAGAAAATGTGGTACATACACACCATAGAATGCTATGCAACCACAAAAAAGAATGAGATCATGTTCATTTCAGAGAAATTCATAAAATTGAAGATCATTATCCTTAGCAAGCTAAGGCAGAAACAGAAAATCAAATATGGCATGTTCTCACTTATAGGTGGGAGCTAAATGCTGAGCACACATGAACATATAGATGAGAACACCACACATGGCGCATTTAGAGGGTCGGAGGAGGGAGAAGATTTGGAAAAATAACTAATGAGTACTAGGCTTAATATGTGGGTGACAAAATAATTTGTACAATAAACCCCCATGATACAAGTTGACCTATATAACAAATCTACACTTGTATCTCTGAACTTAAAAATTAAAAAGAAATACACAAACAGATCTCTGGGAAAGGTATAGCCTCAAAGCCGAGTGTTATCCCTGAGTCTGCTTACCCTTGCTTTGCCTGTCCTCACTTTTCTCCTCTTGAGATTTCCTTTGAGCTCCTTTCTTGATTGTCATGTCCTGCCCATGAGGCAAAAACTGCCTGGGTGGGAATCCTTGCTACAGGGAAGGCACACCTCTAAGATGGGTGGGAGGAGCTAGACACAGAGCCAGAGGGGCCTTGCCTAAGCCTGGAGAAAATGAACCATCCTTGCCAGAATGGAGAAATAGAAACTAGTCAGTGCAGGCCTACGTTACAAGCAAGAGAGGGATAAAAACCCACCCTCCAATTTGAAGTGCAAGTGAAAGACCTGGCTAATGGGAAAATAAGTCATGAGATGAGACTGAGGTTTAGGAGGAATTTAGCATCGCCAGTGACATCAGGAGGTCCTGAGTTTCCAGTGACCTCTTCCTTGAAAAGATACTCTTTCTTCTCTTGTCCTCAGTGAAATCACAGCCTCTTGAGCTTCTTCCTAAGTTTCTGGGTCTTTGCTCTGTCCTTCTCCACTGGTGGATCTCTAAATGTGAGAATGTCCCGGGACTCCATCTTGAAGCTTTTATTTTCTGTATGCACTCACCCCAGGTGACATCATTTGACCTATGGCCTGAAATAAATCTATATGTCAATGACTCCAAATCTACATCTCTGCACTTCAGATTTATATATCCAGAAACATTCTTCACATCTTTGCATGGCTGTCTAAAGAGCAACCCAATCATAAGATGATCCTAAAATCAAACCCTTAATTCCTACCCTACAACAAAGTGGCTTGTGATTATTTTGGTTATGACTTTTTAAAAATTATTTTTGTTCAACAAGTGCCCAAGCCCCATATCTAGAAGTTATCCTCGATTCCTCTCTTTCCCTTAACACCCACGCTCCACACCCTCAGCAACTCCTATTCAATTTGCTTCTGAAACTCACCCTATTCTCTCACCTGCTCGACTTACTGCTGTAAGCTAATGTGTGCTATTACATCCACTCTTCGCCTCCATGGTCCATTTCCCATACTATAGCTGACTTTTAATATCAACAGTAATTCAGATCATAACTTACAATTATTGTTTTATTACTGTGAGAACAAAATCCACACTTTTCACCCGGATTTTATAAATCACTCCATGGCTGGGTGCCGTGGCTCACACCTGTAACTCCAGCTCTTTGGGATGCCAAGGTGGGAGGATCACTTGAGCTCAGGAGTTCACAACCAGCTTGGGCAACCCAGTGAGACCCCATCTCTACAAAAACATACAAAAAAAATTAGCTGGGCATAGTGGTGGATGCCTGTAGTCCCAGCTACTCAGGAGACTGAGGTGGGAGGATTCCTTGAGCCTGAAAGATTGAGGCTGCATTAAGCCATGATTATGCCACTGCACTCCAGTCTAGGCTACAGAGCAAGACCTTGTCTCAAAAAATACATATGAAACTCTCCATGATCTGACTTCTGATTTGCATACTCCCTTCTACTCCTTCCAGGCATACTGACCTGGCTTCTATTCCTGAAACACATCAGGCACCTTCATGTTTTAGGAACTTTGCACTTTCTGTGCCTTGAGATTCAATTCTCTACTTCATGATCTTTGCATGTCCAATTCCTTCTAGACATTCAATCCTGAACTTCAGTATGACTTCCTCTGAGAGGTCATTCCCAACCAACCTCTCTAACATGGCCATCCAGCTTCTCATATCACTTAATTTCAGTTTTTTGTCCAACTCTATCCAAACTATCTTGATCAATTTTACTTTATTTGACTTACATGTTTTTTTAAAATTTTCATCTTTTTTTAACTTTTATATCCTGTTCACCTCGAACAGTTCCTGGTACAAAGTAAAGACATGGTTAATACTTAATAAACATTAAGAAAGAAATTGGCCAGGAGTGGTGGCTCCTGCCTGTTATCCCAGCACTTTGAAAGGCCAAGGAAGATGTATTACCTGAGGTGAGGGGTTCAAGACCAGCCTCTACTAAAAATACAAAAAATTAACTGGATGTAGTGGTAGGCACCTATAATCCCAGCTATTCAGGAGGGTGAGGCAGGAAAATCACTTGAACATGGGAGGTGGAGGTTGCAGTGAGCCAAGATCACACCATTGCACTCCAGCCTGGGCAACAAGAGTGAAGCTTCCTCTCAATGAATGAATGAATGAATGACAGCCTGTGTTCCTAAGGTGAGGTTCAATAATATTCCCCAATTCTTCCCTCTGTTAATTTTTTGATGAAATGTTTTGATGTTGGGAAGTCATAAATTTGGAAACAAGCAAGAGTTTCTGTCTGATGCGAGGCCTGTCTGTGTCCCAAGAATACAGTTCCTCATTTCCTGGAAGACTTGGTGACAGGGCTGACTCAGGAGACTGCCATATGGTACATTGGTATGCACCTGCCATGAGAACATTGTTGATAGTGCTCATTGGAATGAACAGGAAAATTATAGAAAGTGTCTGGCTGCAGAGGACTTGACATTTTGCCTCACAGCTCTGGGGAGAAAAAAAAGGTCGAACTATTGAAAAAGTATATGCACATATAAATTGGCATGTCATACACCTCCCTGGAGTAACGCTAATTTGAGAAGAAGGAAAAAAAGTCTTTCAACATCTTTTATAGCTGAATACCAAATACTTTTGTTTTATTATGTACAGCAGGCCAAATTCTCATTGTGTACCTACATCCAAAAATCTATGTGTGATGCATATACAATAATACCTGGAGGTTAAACTAACACCACGGTAGAAAAGATATACAAGCATACTTTATGTATGATTTATTTTGAGATGGAGTCTCACTCTGTTGCCCAGGCTGAAGAAGTGCAGTAATATGGTCTCAGCTCACTGCAACCTCCGTCTCCTGGGTTCAAGCGATTCTCCTGCCTCAGCCTCTCAAGTTACTGGGATTACAGATGCCTGCCACCATGCCCAGCTAATTTTTTCATTTTTAGTGGAGATGGGTTTCACCATGCTGGCCAGGCTGGTCTTGAACTCCCGACCTCATGATCTGTCAGCCTTGGCCTCCCAAAGTGCTAGGATTACAGGCGTGAGCCACCATGCCCATCCTCATATTTCTTATTTATGGTTGTGTTTATACTTCTAGCTTCTAGGCAACTTAATTATTTGATTTGAATGTGTATGTCCTTGTTAAGAACTGTCAGCACATGACAAAATGACTCAGACTAATATCCTGGTTTTGACGTCCAGCACGTCAAGTGAAAGGAATGATAGAAATATTTAAACTTTTTTAAAAACACTTGAGAACAAGGTTCCAGAGAGGTTACATCACTTCCCCAAAGTTCTGTTAAGTACATAGCTGACACAAAGAAGAACACGTGTTATAGAAATGTAAACGCACTTTAATTTACTCATTAACATATTAAAAGTGAAACCTCAAACTCAAGCTAGTAATGCTAAGATGAGAAATATTTTATTCAGCTAATGAAAGGACTTTCTCTACCTCATATATTCAGTTCATTCTGTAATACCAAATTTGGAAGCATATACCTATAGACATAGATATCTGTATTCTGCCTTTTTTCACTGACTTTTTAAATTTGGTAATTGCAATGCTAGTCAAGCCATTTTTTCTTTTATGATTCAAATTTTCAATCAGACAAAGAATTAATGAATAACTGTGACATATTTTATATACATGAAAGCCACACACAGTGATATCTTAACATAGAGCTTTTCCAGGGACTAGTCAGGAGTTACAAATGGGAAAATTCTTAAATGGCGTATATCTCCCACCCACCTTCCTTGTAGCCCAGTTCTCTAAGGAACACTGACATTATTTACAAAAACTATAAGCTATCAAGAGGATATAAAAATGCTGAGTTGCTTAGGCAGAAGCATTTTTACTAAACAGATGCTCGGAAGATCAAAGGCAAAGTCAAAGTTATTTTTGAATACTACTAATGTATTAGAGAACTTTAACTCTGCAGTCTGATTTTTACAATTTTGTAAATGTCCAGTAATATCTGCTAAAAGAAAAGAGGGGATAGAAAGAAGGAAAGGGAAAAAGTCAAAAAATTAAATAGCCCTTATCATGCACCAAAGCAATTAAAGAGACATTTCATGAAAAGGAAAGATGAAGGAAAGAGGAAAGAGATCAGTTCTTTTTTTTTTTTTTTTTTTTTTTGAGACAGAGACTCAGAAAAAAAGACTGGAGTGCAATGCCCAAGCTGGAGTGCAGTGACACAATCTCAGCTCACTGCAACTTCGATGTCCTGGATTCAAGCGATTTTCCTGCTTCAGCCTCCTAAGTAGCTGAAATTACAGGCGTGTGCCACCACACCCAGCTAATTTGTGTATTTTTAGTAGAGACAGGGTTTCACCATGTTGGTCAGGTTGGTCTCAAATTCCTGACCTCAAGTGATTCACTCGCCTTGGCCTCCCAAAGAGCCAGGATTACAAGCGTGAGCCTCTGTGCCTGGTCAAGATCAGTTCTTAAAGCTGTAGTGATGCTGATATCTGACTTCCAGAAGCTGGACATTAACATTGCCCACTACTGGGGGCAATATCAAAACTGTACTTAGTCTTGAAGCTCCATTTAGCGAGCGCATTACTATTACCTTTAGATTGTATATTTATTTGGGTAGAATGGGGCACTGATTTAAAAAAGGTGGAAGGGGAACTAAAGTACCCTTACACAGCCCACCATTTAGATTTGCCACTGCAATTTGAATATACATGTACCCCCTCTTATACTTTTTAGGTTGGAGAAACAATTAATGCAGGAACAAAGGACATGAAGAAAAATTTCTATCTTATTAGAGCTGGAAGAGATCTAAGAAATCATCAGGTCTGTAGTCTGACGGCCACACAAGGAGCTGAAGAAAAGGTTGGTAATTATTGAATCTGGGTGATAGAAACATGGAGGTTTTATTATAGTATTCTCACTAGTTCATGTATATTTTAAAATGTTTACAATAGAAGAAGGAGGAACGAAAGGCTTCAAGTCCTATGAAAGAGAAACACTGATCATTTTCCCTTAAACTAATAGTAAATACTATTGCAAAGGACTTTGCTCTCAATACTCTGCACTTGTACTATGTCAAAATAAACCACCACCCATATTCTGGCCCTGCCTATGGGTTTTTCTCTTTTGCGGAGATTGTCCCACCAACTGCCTCAACTCTTGGAAACAAGTAACCCGTTTGAGAGGTTCAGCAACAGGGAAAGACTGGATCAGTACAAAACCAGAAAATGAGACGTAAAATCAAAACATGCCATGCTCAGTCCTCTATCAATCTCTGTGCCACCAGAAGGGCAAACCCTGCACATCTGCCTTCTGCTGCACCGCTGTGGGGTACTACATTATAGATTCTATTTGCAATCACTGTATAGACTCTCACTACTCAGCAAGCCCAGAACTGAATGTTAGCTTTATGTCAAATTAGGAACCTGCCTTTTCAGAAGCTAAATTCAGATGTTTACAAGGAGAATTAAAAGAATTTGACTTGGTAACTAGGAGAAGGTAGCTCTTCATGGAAAACTGAAATGAGTAGACAGACCCAGTGATATTCCAACCCAGGCATTGTTTTTCCCTATGCTGCCGAGGGTTTATCTGGCCACATACAGGCTGAAAAACCAGTAGGAATTTCAGCAAGGTCCCTTGGAAGTAATTTTTAATGAAATCCAATCAATTCACCAAAAGGTTACCATAGAAGATACCAGGTGCCAAGTGTTGTGCTATGTGCTAGAAATAAGATACAAATGACCTCAAGAAAATCAAGGTCAAGTGGGTAAGATTAAGAGAAATATCAACAGTAATACACTGACACATATATTGCTAAGTGTTTATCCAAAAAGAAATCTCAGAGATAGCAAGGGAAGGTTAGAAAGAGGACATGGCATTTAAGCTGAGTTTTGAAGAATGAATAGGAGCTCACCTACTGAAGGTATGGAAAGGGAGCACATTGCAGGATGACAGAGCAGCATGAACAAAGTTCTTCAACTACGCACAGGTGTGAAATGCACACACTCCATCTACTGGCTGAGTCGGTCTTCAGGAAAACATGGTATGCTGTTTGATGAGTGAGGCACCATGTCCCCAAGCTGGGTGGGGGTTATGCAAATGGCAATCAGATGTGGGATCTGCCCAGAAGCCATCACTATGAAGCCTGCTCAGGAACTCTGGTGAGGGTCTCACCTACACTTGAGCTAGAGGTCAGGAAGCACAAAGGGCTCTTTTCCTACCCTGGGCATGAGCATCCCACATAGAAGGAAACTCAATCGCCCCTCCCCCGCCTCCCCCCCACCCCGCCCCACCACCACCGCATCAGCACAGGGATTTAGGAGCAAGTGGAACAGAAGCACAAAGTAAGCCTTAGGCACAATTTCTGAGACAGCAAAGCATGCCTCTCTCCTTGGATTCACTTAGATCTCATTTTTCTTACCATCTGCTGCTTTTCAACCCCTGCGCCCAACAGAGGTTCACCTAACAACCCTTTGGGCCTCTAATACTCAACAACCCCAAGTCCATTATATCATAGGTTACCTTCCCCAGAAATGGCTTATTCTAAAACTGTGCCCTTTCTCCCCAGTAAACTTCTATCCTTTCACCTACAGGGACCTCAGCTTGATATTAAAAGAAAATGAGCAAAGTGAAATAGTTCTTAGCAATCTGTGAATGATGCAAATTCTCTCAGATCTCCCTGGGGACTAATCTTTTGCTTCTTTTAATAGCACTGTTTCTCTCAAATTCTAGGTGGTATTTCCGGTAGTCTGAAGGCAATGTCTCAGGATGGGGACTTGTTTCAGTGACGCACGCAGTCTACAACCAGAACACAGGCCATGCTACCCACATGGAAGCTGACCCTGGGAACCAGGAGGGAAGCAATCATTCTGAACATTTTTTTTTTTTTTTGAGGTAGGCTCTAGCTCTGTTACCCAGGTTGGAGTCTAGGTGGCACCATCATGGCTCACTGCAGCCACATACTCCTGGGCTCAAGTGATTCTCCCACCTCAGCCGCCCGGGTAGCTGAGACTACAGGTGTGTGCCACCATACCTGCCTAAATTTTTTAAATATTTTTTTTACAGAGGCAGGATCTCACTATGTCACCCAGGATTCTTAGGGCTTTCTCATTTGCTCACCTACCTGAGAGAGGAGACAGCTGCTGCTGTTCTCTTTCTGGAATCGGTACCATGTTAAGACTTAGGCTGCTCTGGGCTTCTCTGTCTCTCCATGAAGGCCTACCACGTCCTGTTTGAGAAAGGCCATGGGAGGGAGCAGCCCAGAAGCAAGGCAAACATGCTTGCAGGACCCAGGTCTGCCCTGATCAGTTCCCAGCCACCAAAAACCAGTGCATTCAGTCAGGCACTCATGGAAGCCCTGCTGCTTCAGAAAGGCCTCTTATTCCTCTTCCATCTCCCACCCACCTTGCTAGATTTCCTTGCTTTTTCTCACAGGTGACCAGGCATTCCAGTGTGTTCAGGGGAATTTGGTCCAGATTCTAGCATCTTCTCTCTTAGCCACTAGGCACTCAGCCCTTGCCCCATTTTTCAATTCAATTAGGACTTTCTAGGAGGCCTTAGGTCCCGATCATTGGTACACTAAATCCCATATCTTCTTCTGGGACACAGTCCTGACAAAGCCTTCTCTGGCTCAGATCTCACCCCAGCTGGGATCCCTCTGAATAGAGAATTAATCTTTTGAAAGGCTCTCCTCAAATCCTTGGGTTACATATCCACAAACAAGGCTAGCCCACATCTAAGCTGTGGTTCCTGCCACATGGGCTAGTGGTCACTGAAGCTCGTCCTCCTGCAGCTGGGCGTGGTGCCACCACAGCCAGAAAGGGCGACTTTGAAAGAGACCATAACCAAACTCTTGCCAAACTAAAAGGATCAGGAGTCTGGAATGTTTTCACCTCTTTGTTTCTCCAGTTTCAGGAAAATAGACAAAAGTAATCTCAAGGGGTGACGGGAATCTTATCAGCTGAAGAGAACTCAAGGAAACCTCAGCTGTTTTGCAGGCTCATTTGTTTATTTTCTATGCGGTCACCCTGATAGCCCCACTGGGCTCACTTCCCTTCCCTGTAAACAACTGGCTCTAATTAAACTTTTTCTGTTAGCTAAAGGTATATAACCTTGGAAAGTCCATAAAAAAATGGCTTCACTTTAAAGACTTCAAAAAGCACAGGGTCCCTTTGTCAGACCCTTGACAAGGTTAATTTATGTCGTTGCTATCTTACTCTGAAGGACTCTGGTTACTTCACATCTGTTCTCTGTCTAATCTTTGTATGAACATTGTGGTGGTCTTGGCAGCTCAATGCATTTAGTGGGCTCTTAACTGTTTCCTGCCCAAAAGGTCCAGGCATTCAGATTGGATTTTTCTCTCCCCTCTTTGCCCTCATAAAAGCTTTCAATTTCCTCTCACAGTGACCTGGCTGTTTCATGTTCTCCGACTCCAGCATGGAGGGACTTTCCTGCTCCCCAGACTGGGTGAGTGAAGGAGACACTAAGCAGCCCAGAAAGGGAAAAGGCAATGATTATTTCATTTGTGAAATGGAAAGATTATGAGGGGTATGGTAGAGAATGTGTTTTTCAACTCATGGTTGCAATCACAATTTTTAAAATATTGAAGAGAATAAAAATATCTGTATATTACATTAAGTAAGGGCATTCTTTTGTGATATGTTTGCTTTCATTGTGCGCGCCTGTGTGCGTGTGCGTGCACATGTGCACATTCTGGGTCAAAATTTTAAATGCACTTTTTCCTCTAAGTTGCAGTCAAAATGGTTGGAAACCACTTGTGCGGTGCATTTGGAGTGGAATCTCCACTCTGCTGCCCTATCATTTTCTACCAACACGATTGTGAACAAGTCCATTATCTTCTCCGAGTATTTGTTTCCTCATCTGCAAACTGGAAATATCATGTGCTCTACATACTTTGTAGGATTTTTGAGAGGACCCCAATGACATAATATGTGTGTAAGCTTTATACTAAAGCTCTAGACAAATCAAAATTCACTTCACAGATGAACAAGGGCTCCACAAGTATCCTCAATGACAGTGCTGCATAGCAGAAAAGAGAAAGCCTCAGACTCCAGCTTGGCTTCAAACCTTCACGCGTTACTTATTGAGCAATATTGATTGGGTGCCTACTTTGCATCAGGGACTATTTTCGTGGATAGGAATAAACAAAGTCCTTGCCTTCAGTTTGTTTATATTGTAGTGAAGGAAGACAAATAAAAAAAAAGATAGTGAATGATATGTTAAATTCTGCAGTGAAGACTAGGAGCAGACAAGTGCATCTGTTAGTAATTTTATCTGAGAACTCAAGTTCCTTTAACAAGGTTGGTGGCTAAAAATGTTGGAAAATCACTGTTTGGTTGTGCTGCTTTAAAGTCATGTGCTACAAAAGGTCTCCAAAAACTTTTCTTCAAGAACTTTCTGGGGCAGTCAGCCTTGGGCATCTCTCAGTTACTTCACCTTTAGTTTGAATAAACATGGGCCCTAAATTAACAAGGGCTTCTTGTCTAGAAGGTAAATAAGCATATGGAATTGATTGCCTAAACTAGTTGTAAAAGCCAAAACAAACAGGTCCAAGACACGTTTAGATAAATACCTGGGTAATACATGCATATGGCACTACAGATTCTTAAAGGACATTATGCAAACTATAATAAGGGATCCTAAGAGACTCTGGGTGCTCTCAGCTCCTTTGGGCCAAGCCATCTTCTAGCTCATCATCATCGACACTATGTAACTGCTATATTATCACTGAAGTCTCAATCTCAAGCTTTGGTGATTATTTTTAGCAGCAAAGTCCTAACCAGCAAGCCACAGAAGTGGATCATAGACCACTTGGAAGAATAGTACAGCCAGTGGACCACAGTTGGGAAACCTGAGGCCACATCCTAGCTTCTAGTTTTAACAAGCCAGTTCACATTTCTAAGGCTCACTTAGCCCTAGGTAAAACCATTAGTCTCGATGGCTGTTGATGACCCACTCAGCATGGGAAAAACAAAACCAGAAATTCCCTGATATGAAATTTTATGAGATCTTACTCTTATTTGTGGAGAAACCAGCTGGTTACCACCATGATACTTTGTGAAGAAATAAGGTGCTTGTGAATTAGCCATGATCTCAGATCTGATCTTTAGTCTCACATACTCAGAGAGATGAATTTTTCAGCACATGGAAAGTGAGGTTGCTTCTTGAAGGCGGTGCACATTAGCCAAGCTAAGAGATTTACATATAAAATAAAGTCAAATTTTTTACCAAAAAGTGCAAAAAAATGGTCTAAGACAATGTCAGCAAACTACAGCTTATGGGCCAGCTCTTTATGACCCCTGTTTGCATAAGTGGAGTTTAACTGGAGCACAGCACTGCCCATTGGTTTACCTACTGTCTGTGGTGGCTTTCCCCACTACAGTGGCAGAGTTTAATCGTTGCAACAGAGACAAAGTGCCCTGAAAAGCCTAAAACACTTAAAACTCTGCCTTGCCTTTTACAGAAAAAGTTTGCCAAACCCTGTTGAGAGCATTTTCCTCAACACAATTAGCACACCCCCTTCTTGAAGGAGTAGAGTGAGAAGTTTGCTTAGTGAGCAAAGAAAGGAGCAGAATAGGTGGGCTTCCTTGAGCAGTATGAAGGAGTAGTTCTCAGCTCAGAAAGCATGAGACACAGTTGTCTATTACAGGGAGCATCTTCCTAGGGAAGCCACCCCATTAAAATCCACAGATCAAGCTTCTTTTTCCTTTGGGCTATGCTTGAATGAACATTGCCAGTATTTACTTCTCTTTCTTTTGTTACTGTGTCTCCATTGCTGAATAATTCCTGTCAGATCAATATATTCTTTATGTAGCATAAACAAAATTGTTCATATGTCCTCCCTCCAAAGAGCCCACCTCAACACAGTGACACATCTAAATGAAATACAGATATGGCCGGGCATGGTGGCTCACACCTGTAATCCCAGCACTTTAGGAGGCCGATGCGGGCGGATCACATGGTCAGGAGATTGAGATCATCCTGGCTAACATGGTGAAACCCCATCTCCACTAAAAAGTACAAAAAATTAGCCGGGCATGGTGGCACGCGCCTATAGTCCCCACTACTCGGGAGGCTGAAGCTGGAGAATCACTTGAACCGGGGAGTCAGAGGTTGCAGTGAGCCAAGATTGCTCCACTGCACTCCAGCCTGGGTGACAGCCTATGTCTCAAAAAAAAAAAACAAAAAAAAAACCAAAAAAAAAAAACAGATATGACAACAAAACCACAAACTGTAACACAGAGGTGGACTCAAGATATCAACCGATGGTAAAGAGTAGCTACTCTTTGCAACGTAGCAAATTTTTGAAAATCATCTTAAATATTTTCCCCATATTAAATTTTTAAAATTTCTTTCTCCCTCTTCAATATTTTACTTTTCAGTCTTTTTTTTTTTTTTTTTTAAATCACACAGGCATGCCACCTTTCTTATTTTAAATTTTATTTCCGGGCATCACAATGCTGTTTCTTATATACATCAACTTAGTTTTGCTCAGCTCCTCCTAATTATGTTCTATATACCTCACAAAGATTTCATGGCTAACCAAGCAAGAGAAGAGAGGAGGGAAGAAAGGGAGGAAGAACAGACAGGAAGAAAACAGAAAAAAACTTGTGATTTTAAAATCTTATCCCTGCCATATTTCGATATGTAAATTAGTATGTGTTGAAATACGCCCCTCATTAAAAAAGATGTGTTGCAGTCCTAACTACCATTACCATAGAATGTGACTTTATTTCAAAATAGGGTTGCTGAAGCTTTAAATATCAAGTCATGTAGAAATAGGATGGGCCCCTAATCCAGTATGATGGGTGTCTTTTTAAGAAGATGGCCTTGTATCCCAGCACTTTGGGAGGCCAAGGCAGGCAGATCACAAGTCCAAGAGACGGAGACCATCCTGGCCAACATGGTGAAACCTCATCTCTACTAAAAATGCAAAAATTAGCTGGGCGTGGTGGTGCATGCCTGTAGTCCCAGCTACTCGGGAGGCTGAGGCAGGACAATGACTCAAACCTGGGAGGAAGAAATTGCAGTGACTGGAGATCATGCCACCGCACTCCAGCAGCCTGGATGACAGAGGGAGACTCCATCTCAAAAAAAAAAAAAAAGAAGAAGATGGCCTTGTGAAGAGAGACACACCAGAAGAATGACATGCAATGATGAAGGTAGAGATTGGAGTGATGCAGATGTAGGCAAGAAACGCCCAAGGTTGCAGCCAACACCAGATGCTAAGAAGCGAGGAAAAGCCAAGGAAAGATTCCCCTACAGACTTCAGAGGGAGTAAGGCTCTGCTGTCATTTTTTGCAGGTTTATTAAAGTATAATAATTTTCATGTATTTATGGTTTACAATATGACATTTTGATATATACATATACCGTGAAATGATTAAAGCAAGCTAATTAACACATCTATCAGCTCACACACTTTTCTTTTGGTGGGAATATTTAAGATATACTCTCGGCTATTTTCTAGTGTACAGTACATTATTAACTATAGTCACCATGCTGTAGAAAAGGTGTCTAGAACTCATTCATTCTAATTGAAACTTCCACACTTTTGCCAACATATCTCCACTCCCCTTTGCATTCCAGGCCCTGGTAACCACCCTTCCATTCTTTCTATGAGTCCAGCTTTTTTAGGTTGCACATGTAAGTGAGATAATGTGGTATTTATCTTTCTGTGTCTGGCTTATTTCAGTTAGCATGATGTCCTCCAGGTTCATCGATGTTGTTACAAGTGGTAGAATTTCCCTCTCTTAGGACTAAATAGTACTCAATTGCATATGTTTACCACATTCTCTTTATCCATTCAGCCACTGATGGACACTTAGTTTGATTCTGTATCTTGGCTGTTGTGATTAAAGCTGCAATGAACATGGGAGTACAACTATCTCTTACACCTACTGATTTCATTTCCTTTGGATATATACCCAGAAGTAGAATTGCTGAATGATATGGTAGTTTTCTTTTTAATTGTCTGTGGAACATTCATACTGTCCTCCCTAATGGCTATACTAACTTACATTCTCACCACCAATGTTCAAGGGTTCCCTTATCTCCACATCCTTGCCAACACTTGTCTTTTTGATAATAGCCATTTTAACAGGTTTGAGGTGATATCTTACTGTGCTTTTAATTGAACTTCCTTGACGATTAATGATACTGCATTTTTTCACATTCACATACCTGCTGGCCAGTCAGGTCTTGTTCATGCAATTGTTCATCGTAGTCTCTACTAATCTTTTGCAGCTGTACTATCAGTTGTAATGTCTTCTCATTCATTTATTATTTTACTTGACTTTTAGTTGGCCAAGCTATGGGTTTGTCAATTTTGTTTATCTTTTTCACAAAACCAACTCTTAGTTTTATTGATGTTTTATATTGCTTTACCTCATCTCTATTTTTTTATATTTCTACTTTGATCTTTCTCATTTTCTTCCTTCTGCCAACTTTGCTCCTTAGTTTCTTCTTTTGCTACTTCTTTAAGGTGGAACATTAGGCTGTTATAAATATTTTTTTAATGTAGGTGTTTATTGCTATAAACTTCTTAGAACTGATTTTGCGGCATCTTATGTGTTTTGGTATGTTTTGTTTTCATTTTGTCTCAAGATTATTTCCCTTTTGATATTTTTGTATTCATTTGTTGTTTGGGATGGTGTTTAATTTCCATATATTCATAGATTTCCCCATTAAGTTCATGTTATCAATTTCTAGTTTCAGACTATTATAGTCAATAAGATACTTGATATGATTTCAATATTCCTAAATTTATTAAGATTTGTTTTGTGGACTAACATATGATCTAACCTGGAGAATGTTTTCTAAGTACTTAAGAAGAATGTGTGTTCTGCTGCTGTTGGATGGACTGTTCTGTATATGTGTGTTATGTCCATTTGGTTGAAAGTGGAGAAAAATTCCATCTTTCCTTGTTGGTTTTCTATCCTGATGATCTGTACCTTGTTGAGAATGGAGGATTGAAGTCTCCTATTGTTGTATTGCTCTCTCTCTCTTCTTTTAGAGCTATTAATTTTGCTTTATATATTTAAGTGCTATGATGTTAGGTGCCTACATATCTACAGTTTTGTTGTTGTTGTTGTTTGAGATGGAGTCTTGCTCTGTCACCCAGTCTGGAGTGCAGTATGACAATCTCAGCTTACTGCAACCTCTGCCTCCTGGGTTCAAGTGATTCTCCTGCCTCAGCCTCCCGTGTAGCTGGGACTACAGGCGGCGCCACCACACCTGGCTAATTTTTGTATTTTTAGTAGAGATGAGGTTTCACCACATTGGCCAGGCTAGTCTCGAACTCCTGATCTCAGGTGATCCACCCGCCTCAGCCTCCCACAGTGCTGGGATTACAGGCGTGAGCCACAATGCCCAGCAACAACTGTTATATCCTCTTGATGAACTGACCTTTTTGTCATTATGTATCAGCCTGCTTTGTCTCTTTTTACAGTTTTTGATTCAACATCTCATTACTAAGGATTGCTTAGTATCCTGTGCCCTCTTTTGGTTTCTGTTTGCATGAATCTCTTTCAATCCCTTTAGTTTCAGTCTTAATTTGTGTCCTTACAGATAAAGCAAATCTCTTGTAGGTAGCATTTAATTGGGCTAAAAATTCTTTCCACCCCTCTATTTATTTACATTAGATAATTTAATCCACCTGCATGCAAAAGAATTATTGATAGGTAAAGACCTGCTACTGCCATTAATTATCTTCCGGTTGGGCCAGTCACGGTGGCTCACACCTATAATCACAGCACTTGGAAAACCTGAGGCAGGTACATTCCTTGAGCTCAGGAGTTCAATACCAGTCTGGGCAACATGATAAAACCCCATCTCTACCAAAGATACACAAATTTAGCTGGACACAATTGTGCATGCCTGTGATCCCAGCTATTTGGGGGGCTGAGGTAGGAGAATCACTGGAGCCTGGGAAGTCAAGGCTGCAGTGCACCATGATCGCATCACTTCACTCCACTCTTGGTAACAAGGCAAGACCCTGTCTCAAGTTTTTTCAAATTATCTTCTGGTTGTTTTGTAGATTATTTGTTCCTTTCTTCCTCTTCTTGTCTTTATGATTTTATAATTTTCTGTGGTGGTATGCTTTGATTCATTTCTTTTTATCTTTTGTGCATCTACTATAGATTTTTGCTTTGTGGTTATTATGAAACATTTTGTAACAGTTTATTTTAAGCTGATAACTTTTATTGCATACAAATGTTTACTTCATTTTGGTTTTGATGTCACAATGTATATCTTTTTATATTGTGTATCCCTTAAATTATATATTTTTAAAAAATTTTATACTAGAAATAAGTGATTTTACACACTGCAATTAGTTTTAGAGTATTCTGAATTTAACTATGTACTTTTACCAGTGAGTTTTATGATTTATATGTTTTCAATTAGCATCCTTTCATTTTAGTTTGAAGAATTATTTTATTCTTTTGTAAGACAGGTCAGGTGGTGGTAAAGTCCCTGTTTTCCTTTTCTGGGAAAATCTTTCTCTCTCCTTAATTTCTAAAGAACAGCTTTGTCAGGTAAAGTATTCTTGGTTTACAATTTTTTTTTCTTTCAGCACTTTAAATAAATATTATTCCATTCTTTTGGCCTGCAAAGATTTCTGCTGAGAAATTCACTGACAGGCTTAAGGAGTTCCCTTGTATCTGAGAATCTTTTTCTATCTTGCTGCTTTTAAAATTCTCTTTGACTTATGACAGTTTGACTATGATATGTCTTCTTTGGATTGAATCTAGCTGTACATCTTTGAGATTCCTGTGCCTGTGTGTTTATATCTTTTCCAAGATTGGGGAAGCTTTCAGACATTAATTCTCTAAACTTTATCTCTCTTCATTCTCCTTGAATTCTATAATGTAAACGTTAGCTCTTTTGATGATGGCCCCATAAAGCTTGTAGGCTTTTTACTCCTTTTCATTCTTTTTCTCCTCCAATCAAATATTTTCAAATATGCAGTGTTTGAGTTTACCAGTTCTTTCTTCTGCTTGATCAGTTCTGTTGTTAAGAGTCACTATTGCACTTTTTTATTTTATTCATTGTATTATTTAGCTCCAGAGTTTGGTTCTTTTTAATTATTCCAACCTCTGTTAAATTTCTAGTTTTGTTTGTATTGGTTTTCTGATTTCATTGAGTTGTCTGTGTTCTCCTGTAGTTCACTGAGCTTGCTTAAAATTATTATTTTCATTTTTCTTTGTCAGACAGTTCACAGATCTGTATTTCGGAAAGATTGATTATTGGAAAACTATTTCATTCCTTTGTTGGTGTTATGTTTCCTTGTTTTTTCATGTTTCTTATTGCCTTGTGTTGAAATCTGTGCATTTGATGGAGTAATCATCTCTTTCAGACTTTATAGACTGGTTTTGGTAGGAAAAGGCCCTATGCTATGGCTACGTTCTAGGGCACTGGCTGGGTGGGGTGCAGTGGTTCTGGCTCCAGTGAGGGTGCAGCAGCATAATCTCCATGCAGGTCTGTCAGCTGAAGTTGGCATTAGCAAAGTTGCAGTTGTCCTCTGCAGCCAGTGCTTGTAGGCATCCTCAGTGGCAACGAGGGCTTTTGGGGTGTTACGGTGAAAGCTACTGATTTCTTCCTTTTTATTCCACCATGGAAATTGTAGCCAAGGAAATCCCCTCTTGGTTCTGGGTCTAGCTTATAGGTGCTGGCAGTGGCACTGATGTCTAATGTGTGACACTCATGGAGTGGTCACAGAGCCAGAAACTAGGTGACTGGCACATGTGAGGGACCACAGCTCTAAGATCCAGGGCAACAATGGCACTGGTGCCTCATTGATAATAGTGTGAGAGATGTGAGTGCTTTTAGAGCAGCCAAAAAGCTGGAGTCTGAAACATAGGTGTATATAGACCTTAGGCATCTCCAGAGTTCAGGATATGGGCTAACTCACTGTGGTAGCAGAGCCAGTGTCTGGAGTGCAGGTGTGCCCAGAGAGACCATAGCTCCATGGTCCAGGGTGTGGACTAGCTCATTGCAGTGTGGCTTCAATTTCTCAGGCATGGGTATGTATTGTGCAGCCACAGAGCCAGGTTTGGAGTGCAGACACAGGAGATGCCGCATCACTTCCAAGATCTGGGGCTGGCTCGCTATTGAGATGACTCAGGTGTCAGAGGTATAGGCACTCATGAAGCAGCAATGGAGCTGGTGTCCTTAGTGTGGGTTCACACAGAGCAACTAAGGCTCCAAAGCCCAGGGCAGGGCTAGTTTTCAGCAGGATTGTCAGTATTTGAGGTGTGGGCACATGCAGTGTGGTTGCAGACCCAGGGACTGGAATGCAGGTACTTAAAGAACAGCTGTGGAGCTGGGGTCTGGAGTGCTGACATACACAAGAGTGACTGCAGGTTCAGGGTCTGAAGTACGTGCAGGGTTTGGACAGGTGGTAGTCCCAGTCCCAGGGCAGCACAACTAAGTGTTTGTGGAGGGCCGGGGGAGGTGCAACAGCATCTCTCTTACCAGGAGAGAGGATCAACAGCAGGAGTTGCTTTAGTAACTTAGTAACCTCAGTAAAGAAAGATGCCAGTGTCCTCTGCAAAGGCGGCCATTGGGAACCACAGTGGCACGTCCTGTATAGTGGATCCTGATAGCCTCTCCCTTTTTCTTTGATCCTAGCCATGCCCAGACATCTCAGGAGCTCCCCAACCATCCTGTCTGTGTACTTATTCTCCATTTTTGCCCCACCGTGTTGTTGCAGATTCTTCATTTGGGTCTTGAGCCTTCCCAAGGCTATTTTTGTTCATGGATCACTGCCTATTTGTTCGTTTTTGTGGGAGGATGAAGACTGGTCTCTCCCACTCTGCCATCATGCTGATGTCCCTCTCATTGAAGTCATCTTAATTTTATACTCTAGGTCTCCAGAGCTGTGAGACAATAAATTTCTGCTGTTTTAAGCCACCTAGCTTGTGGTGCTCTGTTATAGCAGCCCTGGCGAACTAAAACATAAAACATTTAATCACATCTTGTGCAAGGCTTTGTGTACCCCCAATCTATTTCAGAGCACTGATTTTATAGCAGAACACTGAGGGAAATCCATTTCTCTTTTTCCAGTTTTTTTTTTTAGCCCCTCATATTTGAGCCTATGTACTTCCTATGCCTGGTAGAGCAGACATTTTTCTGTAAGAAATGTTTATTTCTCATAGAAAATAAACATTCCTGTCTACTCCATAAATGGTTTTTAGAAAAGTTTATACAAGATACTGTGTCTTGTACAAGAGCACACTTACTAAAAAATATGTGGAAGTACTTTTCCTTAGACATCTCTAACACACAGAGTTCTCTCTTCCATGGACATGCAGTGGGTTAAGAAACTAAAGTTCTCACCTCCAAAGGCCCTTAGTTTCTATGACCATGATTTACTGCACTACCCATTAACCTTCACACCTGGAACCAGCCCATGCTCCTCCCTCAAATCAGACACAACCCACGTAGATCAACAGCCTTAAAGAAACATAGCAACTCACACCAGTTCTGGCTCAGTCACTGGTAAATAACAGTGGGGATGATGACAGGAGTCTTTGGCTTTTTAAGCCCTAAACTTAGCTCAAGAATTTGATTCATAGCTGGACACAAAATACTGTGTGAACGCTGCTTAGCAGGTGGTCCCATCAGGTGGATGAATTGCTTATGCTTTCTCCATAGCTATTCACAGTTCATTTTCCCTTCAGAATTTTTAGGTAAGAGTTTGGAACTCTTGCATGTTTGGGTTTCAGATTCTGGAAAGAATACAAGGAAATTTTTTGGCACTCTCTATTGAGTGATTTATGTGCTGCTCCCATTGGATAATTTGTTTTATGCATGTGTGACAGGACTGGTGATGGACTTCTGCTTTGGAAACTCTTGCTCCAAATTTGCATGTGTTGACCCTTCTGGATGTTTTAGCTTTACATATGGCTGAAAAAAACTCTTCTCAAGAGACAGGTACACTACATTCCGAAAGAAAGAATCCCGAGATCCTTTCCTTCCTTTTTTCCATTGGGAAGAATAATTAAGAAGGAAAAAGTAGAAAAGTTGCTTCTTAATACAGGAACACTGATTTAAAGATTGGCAGAGAAAATATCCAGCTAAAATAACTTGAAAATATGTTGGAAATTTCTTACAGGAACATGATGTGCGGAGACAAGATAATTGAAACAAGAATCGCTAAGGCCTCCAACAAGCAGCAGAGCAGCAATCTCTGCTAAGACATTTGCTTGGAATTTGTCATTGATTACAGCAGATGCCTAGTGGTCCTTTCAGTGCTGAAAATTAACATTGTCCTTGTTAAACAGAAAGAAGGACTGCAAACAGATCACCTCCAAGTTACCCCAAAGGTAGCAATGTTTAAGCGTCAGCCTTCTTGGAAAAATTTTTTTCAGAGCCATTCTCTCAGACAGTTGCAAATTAGCTGGATTCATCAATAATATCCATCCCAATGTCTTAGAATTTTTGAATTGGAAAATGGAAGAGACATTTTGCTGGGTTTTAGATAGGCTGCTGAATCTATTCAATGTGCCAGCACTATCAGAGCATAAGATAATATAGTCTCAAACTCATTATTGGTTGAAGGCCCTGCAGGGTGAAGGGCCAAATCCACAGTGCAGTATCAGAACACCAGTGCTAACAGAGTTCACATCTGGAAGCATGGCTGGCTTCAACAGGAACCCTGGATTCACACAGAAGAACTAAGTCTAGCTTATTAGTATCTTTCTCTAGGGTATTAAATGATTTTATAGTAGTCAGCCACATGCTTTGTGTCATGGGAAAGACAGATACCCAGATCCATCCCTCAATAGCAGTAAAGACAAGTCTAGGTGCTCTTTGAGAGGGCATTGTAGGAATGAGGGTCCATGCATCAGACAGACAGCATGTTGAAGAGAGTTTAGCCAAAGAGAATGTGGTGAAGAAACAGGGCTTAGAGAACTGTCAAGAGATGTTCAAGTGCTCAGGGACTCTCAACAGTGGGAAACTATTGCTACTCCTGATCCTAAAGGTCACAGGGAGGCAATGGTGTTATTGAAGCCAGGAGAGTTGAAGTCATGGAAAAGGGGCACCTGGCCAGTCCTTCTGCCATAGGTAATTTTGTTGTTGTTGTGACAGAGTGTTTGCTGTGTTGCCCAGGCTGTAGTGCAATGGTGCAATCTCAGCTCACTGCAACCTCTGCCTCCTGGGTTCAAGTGATTCTTGTGCCTCAGCCTCCTGAGCAGCTGGGATTACAGGTGCCCACCACCATACCCAGCTAATGTTTGTATTTTTAGTAGAGACAAGTTTTGACCATCTTGGCCAGGCTGGTCTCAAACTCTTGACCTCAGGTGAGCCACCCACCTCAGCCTCCCAAAGTGTTGGGATTATGGGTGTGAGTCACTGCACCCAGCCACCATAGATTATTGAGGCAGTTCCAGAACTGCTATGAGGCAAGCAGGCAATCAGAAAATAAATACGTGGCCCTTCTCATTTCACTTCCCAGCCTGCAGTCTCCTGAAGGTGCCCCCACCTTTTGCCCAAACTCATGGAAAGCACTGGGCAAATGTTCCCTGGGGATGCTGTCTGCACACAGCAGCCTCCTTAGTAGAGCTGACAATGGATTTGGGGTTGAGGAAGAGGCAGACAGAAAATAATGTTTGGCACAAGCCTCTCTCCTTTGTGTAAGGTGTGACTATAGATTACCTGGAGGTGAATCACTTTTGTTCTGGTTAGGGTCACTTATGTTATTCACTGACCCTCCTCCAATACCTGCGCTCACTCTATTAACTATGTTCATATAGGGCAGATAGGTATTCCTTGCTGAAGGAGGGGAAAGTAATAAGAAAGACTGCAGGGGCCAGAAAAATATACAACTTGAAATAAACCTTGATAGGAAAACATGGCTTCTGAAGAAGAAATTACACTAGTTTACAAAGAGGACTCCTAAAGGGGAGCTATCCAAAAGGACAGAAGGCACCTGGGCTAGTGGCAGGGCTTCTTGGATAGACGTTGCTATAGGAGAGCCGATTTTGCACCATGACTGGCCAAAATAGAAGACTCTCCTGATCTAGCCACTCAGAGCCAACAGTGTGCGTGAGGAACAATGGCTGAGTGTGGGAATGTAAACCAGACTTGTGATCATGGCACCAAACATAGGTCACTGCTATTAACTGGGCAGGGACCTAGACCAGCATGTGTATCTCAGATGCAGTAGACAATTACCCATCCAACTAGCATAATCTGTGTTCAATTACAAAGGCAACTGGCAGCAAGAAATAACAGCAAGTGGACTGATCAGAATCAGATCCCTTCTGCATGTGCACCGCAGGCTGGGGAAGCGGCCTATTATCTCAGCTTTCAGGAGCCTTCTGCTCAGCTAGGGAGACAAGACTTACACAGAGAACACAAGAAATTGAACAAAATTGGTTTTATGTGCCAGAGGATTTCAGGGACCGGAGAGCTTCTTATGGATGGTCACAGAAGGCTCATGGAGGCTGGGTCTGAGCCCAAAAGGATGAAGACTGCTTAGGAAGGCAGAGGAGAATGTTAGGAGAAAGCCACATTCCATGCAAAGGTTCCCTAGGTGCAAATGCGTAAGGCATGCTGGGAAGCCGATGAGTAACTCTTCTGGCTGGAGAAGACTGCACTGAACACATCTGAGGGAGAGAGGTGATGAAAACACTGTTTAAAGAAAATCGTTCCTTGTGGGTGCCAGATGGAGTGCATTGGGGCGCAACTGGAGGCAAGGAGACAAACTAGAAAACTACGCTGGCTGGGAAATAGTGTGGGCATCAAGGGGTAAGGGCTTAGACTGGTGGGGATAGAAGACAGGCTGACTCAAAAGACATTGATTGATAAGCAATAATTGACAGGCCCTTGGTGACTAATGCAAAGTGGAGGGGTAGGAGGCGCCAAGAAGAGGAGGAACCAATAACGGACATAAGGTTTGCAGCCTTACTGACACAGAAAAGGATGGTATAATAAAGAGATATGACACATTAGCTGGGTGGGGGACCTAATAATTTGGTAAATAAATATGAATTTAATGTTTTAGTAAATTATCTGGGAAGACAGTCATTGGCAATATTCTTCTATTCTTCACCTAGGTTCAAGAGAGGTCATTAAATGACACTATGCCCACCATTTTCTCAAACCCAAAACCTAAGAATCATCCTTATCAACTCTTTCTCCATTACTCTCAAAATTAAATCAGTGTCCAAATTCTATTTACTTTTATTTTCTCTCACATCTACCCACTTGCCCCAGTCCCATACTCTTCACCTTAGAGTAGATCACCATCCTCTTTCACCTGAAATCAGCCATGGTCTCCCCATGATGTGCTCTCCCCTTCAATCACTTTCCACCAAAAAAAAAAAAAAATAAAACACCAAGTTCTTTCTGAATTAAAAATCTGACCCTGCCATCTGCTGATTAGATACCTTTGGTGGCTCCCTCAGGATAAAGCCTTAACAGAACATAACAGTCTTCTCATAGTCAGTGCCTATTTCATTCTCTGCCCTCATCCTTCATTATTCTGTGGCTCACATTCTGTGTCCAGCCATATTGAGCTATTTACATTTTCTTAGATGTGTCAACTTCTCTCACTTCCAGTCTTGCACAACTGCCTCCTCTTTTTGGAATGTCTTTGACACTGCACCATTCTTCACATTTAGTATCAAAATATCCCTTCTTCTGAGAGCCTTTGCTAACCTCCTATTAGATAACTCTTCTTTGTGCTTCCTTAACACTTGATTCATTCCTCTAGCATAGCCGGTATCACTATATACAGTGAATTGCTTATTTACCTATCTGACTCCCACTCAAAATGTATGTGCTCAGCCATTTAAAATAAATAGCACAAATAGAAACATGGTTTGTGGATATTTAATTAGACAAGCAAGCATTGAGTACCTACTATGTGCCACGTCCTATGCTATGAGTGGGGAATAAAATGGCAAATACACTCCTGCAAACAAGTGTATAATCTCATATCATAGAGTCAGCGATAAGTCAGCAGATATATTATATGATGAAGGTACTCAATAATATTGAAGAATTAAAAGGGTGCAATGAAAAGGGCCTTTACTTAAAACCCAGACTGAGGTTCAAATTATTTCTCAAATTCATTTTTATGGAGTCTTGAACAAGATGCATAACCTCTTCAACTCAGTCCTTTTATCTGTGATGAGGACAAAAATCTCATTTTTTATCTTATTTTGATTAAATAACAACTTCTGGATGTTACGCAGTACCTGCTCAATAATTGCTATTTCCTTCCCTTTTATATGTATTGTTCTTACATTTCTGCTTTCACTTGTTTGGAACTTAAGACATCTTCAGACACAGATTATTAAAATGTAACTAAGATCAAGGGCTGGGTACGGGGTAGAATTTAATTGAGAGTTTTTGTTGGGTGGAAGAAGGAAACAGACTCTGGAAAGTGAGAGTAACACTGTTGGAGAATAGAGAATGGCCCAGAATTTGAGACTGAGAGATGGAGACTCCTTCTCCTGCTGGTGATGAATGTGTAGAGGAGGGAGAAGAGGGATCCAATCGGCATTTTTGCCGATGGCTGACTTGGAAATCACTAATAGTTTGAAAGTCTAAGTATTTTCCAGCCACAGGGAATCCCATTCCCTTCACATCTCTAACACATTTTCTCCTTTCTTCCAATCAGCTCCCAAGGACTTCAGTGTGACAGACCCATGAGCAACAGCAACAGCAAAGCAAGGCTGAAGTCTAGCCCTGCTTCTAGCTAACTGTATACCTTTCACAGCATCTTCATTTTCTTTATTCAATCAGTTGTTTTCCTGCCCCTCAATGATAAGCAGTTTGGGATCTCTGCTAAATTTCTTAGCAAATTCAAAAACAAACAATACCCAACCCTACTTTAAAAGTCCTGTTGCCCCCACGTGCTCCTGTGCATCTGCTGTGTTTATGTCCTCTTCTCACTGTCCTTTCCAAAACAAGGTTTCTATATAGTGCTGGGTTATGCCCTGTGAGCAACAGTAAAAACTGCCCATAAAAAAGTAAGAGTAAAGAAAAACCAACAAGTGAAACAAAAATCACATCAAAAGCAAATGAAGGGCCAGGCACGGTGGCTCACACCTGTAATCCCAGCACCTTGAAAGACCGATGCAGGCAGATCACTTGAGGTCAAGAGTTTGAGACTAGCCTGGCCAACATGGCAAAACCCCATTTTTACCAAAAATACAAAAATAAGCCAGACCTGGTGGCACACACCTGTAGTTCCAGCAACTCAGGAGGCTAAGACAAGAGAATCGCTTGAACCCAGCAGGTGGAGGTTGCAGTTGAGCAAAGATTTCACCACCACACTCCAGCCTGGGTGACACAATGAGACTTCATCTAAAAATAAAACAAAAAAACCACAAATGAAGAAAGGAAGAAAAAATTGGACTCTATTTACAGATGGGATGAGTATTTATATGGGAAATTCCAAGGAATCTGTGCAATAACTACTAAAGTTTATATGAAATTACCAAGGTTGCAGAAGGTAAAGTTAACACCAGAAAAGATTGTATTGTTGTATACTAGCAATAAACAATTGGAAAATAAATTTTAAATATTTGATCTGCAAGAATAAAAAAGGAAAAAAAACTTGGGAATATATTTAAGATTTATGAGTACTCCTCATGGAAAACTAAAAAACACTGCTGAGAGAAATGATAGAAGAATCTCATAAATGGAGAAATAAAACATGTATCAATTTATTGGAAGATTCCAAGTCTTAGTTCATTGGAAGAATCAATTGTTAAGATGTCAGTTCTAACCAAATTCATCTGTGGATTCAAAGCAATCCCAGCCAAAATTTCAACAGGCATTCAGTCAAACACTGAAATTGACAAGCTGATTCTAAACTTTATTTAGAAATTTGATGGATCTAGAATAACTCAAACAATTTTGCAAAAAACCAAAGTGGAAAACTTGTACCATCTACAGTAATCAAGACAGTGTTGTTGTATCAACAAAAAGATTGCTATCTGAAACAATGAAACAGAATGGAGTCCAGAAATAGATCCATACTTATATAGTCAATGACATTTAATAAATGTGTCAAGGAGATGTGTCAAGGAGATTCAGTTGTCCTGAAACAATCAGATATCCATACTTGAAAATAATATCAATTCTTACCTCAAACTGCATAAAGAAATTAACTCAAAATTATCATAAGCCTAAGTTAAAGCCTAATGCAATAAAATTCCAAGAATAGAATAGAGAAATTTTTGGCCTTGGGTTTTCTAAAGACTTCTTAGCTAGGACAAAAACAATGAAATCTAAAGGACAACATCAGACTTACCAAAATTGAAAACTTTGCTCTTTGAAAAAGACATTGTTAAGTACATGAAAAAAAAAACCCACAGAGTAGTAGAAAAAGTTTCAAAGTAGGTAATCAACAAAGATCTTGTCTCCAGACTATATAAAGACCCCTTACATCTTCATAATAGGAAAGCAAAGAATTCAGTAAGAAATGAGCAATTTGAACAGACATTTCACTAATAAAGGTATATAAATGGCATGAAAAGATATAAAGCACATTATTCAGGGAAACTGGAAGTATTATTCATCAGGTAAACTGAAATTAAAACTACAATGATATGCCACTATCCATCCATTAGAATGACTATAATTAAAAAGACGAGCTATACCAAATGTAAGTGATGATGTCAAGCAACTGGAACCCTCATCCTTCGCTGGTGGGTATGTAATATGGTACAATCACTTTGAAAAAGCTGTTTTGTAATTTCATGAAAAGTTAAACATATGACACAGACATTCCACTCCCAAGTATTTACACAAAAGAAATGAAAACATATGTCCAAAGATTTGTACACAAATATTTATAAAAGTTTATGCAAAATAATTAAAAATTGGAAACAATCTATTGCAGCTTTCCGTAATAGAAGCAAAACTGGATATAATCTATATGTCCACCAACAGGTGCTGGATAAACAAAAAAAAGTCCATCTATACAATGGGGTATTATGCAACAATTTTTAAAACTACTAATTTACACACAAATGAATTAATGCCAAAATCATTATGTGGAATTTAAGAATTCAGTAATAAGAGTATGATCCCATTTATATACAATCCTAGACAATGCAAAAAAGCTGTGACAATAAAGCAGATCTGAGTTGTCTGGGGCCAAGGCGAAAGGGAGGGATGGACAGAAAGGAGTCAAGAAGTAGTTTTGGAAGATGATAGAAATATTCTCTTGATTGTGGCAGTGGTTTAACAAGTATACACACCAAGTTATACATTTTCAATGAATGCAGTTTATTGTACACAAATGATACCTCAATTAAGTTAATTTTAAAACAAAGGACAAGGAGACCAATCCTTTGTCTCTGCAAGCTAACCTCTGGAATTTGGACTCCAATTTTATTTTGAAATAGCACAAATTCACTCACCAGTCTCATATAATGAGAGACTCATTCCAGGTCTATTTTCCTTTCCTCCCTCTTGTACATAACTCCATGTTCCACTCACTTGACATTCTCCTCCCAAAATAAAAGCAGAAGGGCCCTTTCAACAAATGCAAAATACCCAGGTGTTCTTACCACAATGGTGCATGTGCATCTTTCCCCAAAAATTACCCTTAATATGGAGGGCTATATGGGGAGGCAAGTAGTTACATATAACAAAATGATCAGAAAGTTAAGTAAATTGCAGAAGGAATTTAACTGTTAATCTGGTCATATATTAATCATGCCACTTTAGGGTGGACTACTGAGGGAGGGAGGGGACAATTTTGCAGATCCACTGAATCAACATTGGTCTCCATGGCTCCATAGAGATCCTGCCCACTCTTACATCCAGGTCACCTGCTACACAGAGAGTCAGCTAACCAAGCTCATTTCCTTCAATTTAGTGAGTATTTTTTTTTCATGGAGAGTCCTTAAAGCAGCAGTAAGTCAGCCTGACTCTAATTTGCTGTGATCCCAGTGCTGATCCCAGTAATTCCTCCTGATCCCAAAAAGGTACATCCACCACCCAGAGAAGTTTTCTGTTACTGTCTTTTACATACCCAGTCCTATTGTCTTGACCAGCCAATGAGTGATATTTGTGTAGGATCCGAGTTCTGCTACTCTTCAGTGTCAACAGTATTTGCTGACTCTGAGACAGATCACTGCCATTGAAGTGGGGGTCTTGTTAACCTCTGTCTCCTACTGAAGGCCAGCTGGTATTGTTTCTGAGCTAAAGCATTGGAACCCTGAAATTTCATTAAATACAATCATAACATATTTAATTCCTGCCAGTTGCCCTCTGGTCAGAAAACATAATTAAAGTGTCTACAGATGGTACTGGCAAGGTTTCTAGAAGCAGTAGACACCAGCAGTGACTGCACAGCTATATGAAATTAAAAACTGTTTTGATACATACCAAATGCACAAATATGAATGTACCAGGGAACATGGTGAGCTCTTTGCATTATATGGGCACTAGATGCTATGGGATATGAATGAGAGCCAATCACAGAAATACATTGGAAAGGAAAAGAGAAACATGAATTAAAGCCTTAACCCAGGAGACTTGGTGCCCAGAAGAAGTGGGATATGCTTTGGTTAAGAAAATATGGAGAAAACAGATGGCAAGTTTTAAAACTCAAAGACGACGGTCCATGAAGAATCTGTGAAGATGGCAATACCTCTTTTCTAGAGATCTTAAAAGGTATTAGATGTCCTGCTTTCTGCCAGAGAGAGAGAAACTAAATCACTCTATGATAAGCCAAAGTGTCGATTGTAACATCAAGTTCAGAACTGGTTTTCCCTTTGAGAGTATTGTCGATTTGCAGAACATTGTAGGAGAAAGGAGAATGATCCTTACACCTATGGAATACATTAGTGATGAGGTTAGACTAGTAGATAAATGAAAGATCAATGGGAATCTTTAAAAGGACAATGAGATATTTGAATTGATTTGTGGGGTATGACACAGCAGCTGAGACACACTGGGCTAAGTGGCCTTTCGAAGTCCTTTGGGTCTTTCACTGTATTTTTGTTGAATAGGTTTAAGGGATTCTATAAAGATATCAAGGAAATCTGTCTACCAGCTGTTTTAGCTAAAATTTTATTTTTAAAAAATCATAGATGAGACCTGTTCAAGACTCTGTATCTTCAGGAGCCTAATCCTGGAATGAAAACTGAAAATCTTCTCAGCCATTTTCTGAATATTGGGGCAATCTATTCTTCAGTTTTAATTCATTCGTTTAGCATTTTTTTGGATGAGCCTTCTTCCTGGTTTCATGAACCATTAGGGAACCCAGCCTTTTAGTTGTGTAATCCAATGTGACCCCTTAATGAACCAGGGTACAAGAGAATTTTCACACACTTTCAATGAACTCTTTTCCAGTTCAGAGAAAATTTCCTCCAAAAAGCATTAGTAGTAAGAAACCCATAAAGGATTTCTCTTGTCTGAGTCAGCCTGCCACTAATGCCAAGTATGGGCAGGGCTTGCCCTAGGGTTACCTGGTCTGCAACTCTAGGTAATGCTGGGGTTTTGGAATAAGCATAATGTCCTGCCCACCTCTGAGTCTGGAAACAAAACAGATATAGACAAGACAAACACGGAGTGGCACAGAATCATTTGCTGAGCTAGAGAATTATCAGATGTTTGTCTTTGGCTCAGGTTAGATTTCAAAAAGCTATTTCTCTAAGTGAAAGTTAGTATTAAATTAGAGTTCCAAGAGTGAGCTAAATTTTTTTAAAATACTGAAATCCGTAGCTGTCTCTTTTGGGTAACAAAGTTGAAATGTATGTCCTAGGCTGAAATCTTTGACTTAGACTATCTAATACACCAACATCACATTTCTTCATACTCCCTGTAATTATTAGTTCTATTCAAAACCACTTTTCTCACAGGTTCTTTGCACATCGTTAAATGTGCAAACAACAGATACTTTTTTTTTTAAGTGAGCAGAATTTTCAAGGGCCTTGGGCCTCACTGATAGCTTATATAATAAGCTGGGTGAGACAGTATAAAGTTGACCTGGCATTCATGAGTCACACTAAAGAATGAATGCTTTAGAATTTGTTCCCACCTTTCTCCTTGAAGTTTGGTATCTTTCTTGTTGTGACACTTCCTATCTCTGTATGTCAATTTACAATGCTATTACATTTCTATATCAGTATCCGATACATAGAAGGTGTTCAGTAAAGGATTGCTGAATACATTTTCTACGTTGAACAGCAAATTAAACATTTACTTTGTCCATGTTACCAGGAATTGGAAAAGTTTCTGTAAGAGAATCTTTAGGTGGTGTTTTTTGTTGTTTTTTTCTTACTGGACTAATTTACCTTTAGATTCTTCCCTCCATCTTTTTCCAGCAATAATGAGAATCCATTGCATGATTTTCTTCATAGTATTCTCAAGGCTTCCCCCAAAGTCCAACCCTCTTTTCAAATGATCACTGCACACACCTATGCATACATCAGAGCTTTTTGAGGAGCTAACACACAGCTCAAGATTTAGAAACTATGCTATTTTGGGCCTGAAACAGTGGCTCATGTCTGGAATTCCAGCACTTTGAGAGACCAAGGTGGGCGGATCACTTAAAGTCAGGAGTTGGAGACCAGCCTGGCCAACATGGTGAGACCCCATCTCTACTAAAAATACAAAAAATTAGTTGGGTGTGGTGGCGCATGCCTGTAATCCCAGGTACTTGGGAGGCTGAGGCAGGAAAATCCCTTGAACCCAAGGAGGCGGAGATTGCAGTGAGCTGAGATCACAACACTGCACTCTATTGCACAACACTGGGCAATAGAGTTTGAATCTGTAAAAAAAAAAAAAAAAAAAAAAAAAAAAACTATGCTATTTTGTGCTGCAACTCAAATTTACTAGTTTAAGAAGAATCAAAGCATGTATTCCTTCAGCACAAAAATCCATGTTCTTCCCCCTCCTCTACCCTCAGAAAGTGAGGGAGCAGCATAGAATTATAGGATCTGTAACAATTAGGATGTTGGATGGATGCAGCTGGAGGTCAATATCCTAAGTGAACTAACAAGAAACAGAAAAGCAAATACCACATGTTCTCACTTACAAATGGGAGCTAAACATTGGGTGCATGTGGACATAAAGATGGGAACAAGATACACTGGAGAATACAAGAGTGGGAGGGTGGGAACCAAGGGACAGAATACTACCTGTCGGGTACTATGCTCACTACCCTAGGTGATCTGTACACAAAACCTCAGCATCACACAATATACCTTGGAAACAAACCTGCAAATGTACATCCTGAATCTAAACTAAAATTTCAGGGGAAAAAAATGGGCTATTGGATTAGATACTGCTTAACTACTAAGTACCCAAGGTTTTGGTTTTTACTGTTCCATCCTATCACTTGAGGAAGGAAGAGAACTGTGACCACTCTTCCCGAGAATAATTAATGTTTGATTTGCTACGCTTGGAATGCGTAATGAACTCCAGAGAAGGTACCTATCCTTGCCAGTGGGCAAAAGAAAATGTGCAGATCATTCAAGAAAATAATTTCCGATTAGGTAACTCACCAATGATCGTGAGTACTGTTTTGGGTATAAAGCCCACTCTGACATTCAACTCTAAGAGAAATTGTTTTAATAGACAAATATACAGCCGAAGAAAAACCTTCCTTATCAAGTGTGTATTTGTAAAAACTCCACATATCTTCCTTTGCAGATGTAGTGTTTGGCAATAGCTCTCATTCTGTCTCTGATGTTCATTAGATTATATGACCTTGGGTGAATCAATAGCTCATAAAATAACTCAAAACATTGTTTTCAAGATTAAATAAATCCAAAGATGTCAGACATTTAGCGTCACGTCTGACATACCAAAGCTTTTCATTAAATACTAGTTTTATTTTCTCTTTTCTCCATATGTGGCATTTTAAATGTATTTTATATACTACTTGGAATTTTACATAAGCTTCGGGAAAATACACTCAAATATTTGTGTTTTAGAAGCACTGTGGAAGAATTCACCTCTGTGGCCCACCCCGCTTACATGATGAACAAAAGCATATAACATGGTATGAAAATCTGGGCCAAAGCGCCTTTGCAGGCCTTGAGGCTAGTTAAGTATTCCTCACACTCCAACATCTTGTCTGTATCCCCTGATCAAAGTGATTGCAGGTTAAAACAAGCATGCAGAGCACTTTCAGAATCTTCAGCAGTCATTGGTATCAAAAAAAAATACCGTCTAAATTACCTTCCTCTAATAGTGTACTTAAGAATGAAAGTACACTTAGATGAATTCCAACTGAGAAGCAGCCCCCAACCCCCGCGCGACCCCCAACCCCCCCCCCCCGCCAATGAAATGAGGATTCTGGCAGTTCTAAAATTTCTGTGTGTATATACAGTGAGATTTTCTGCCATATTTTTGATATGAAAAACTGAGGTGAATACCAGAACAAGAAAAAAAGCATTCTTTAAGCCAGATGTGGTGGCTCATCCCTGTAATCCCAGCACTTTGGGAGGCAGAGGCAGGCAGATCACCTGAAGTCAGGAATTCGAGACCAGCCTGGCCAACATGGTAAAACCCCATTCTCTACTAAAAATATAAAAATTAGCCAGGCATGGTGGCACATGCCTGTAATTCCAGCTACTTGGGAGGCTGAGGCAGGAGAATTGCTTGAAGCTGGGAGACAAAGGTTGCAGCGAGCAGAGATCCCATCACTGCACTCCAGCTTGGGTGACAAGAGCAAGACTCTTAAAAAAACAGAAGAAAAACAGAAGAAAAAAAAAGCATTCCTTAAGTTTCTTTTTTTCTGTGCACAAAGGGATGTCATTGTGTATTTTAAAGGATCTAATCAATCTAGGTAAATGATAGCACAGCTAATGGACTACACTGGGACCAATGTAGAGTTCTTTTTGTTTCCAGTGAGATTTTAATGCATCGATGGGTTCAAAGAAATCACCTCTTGAAGAGTGATGTATTTCCCACTCCTCCAGACTGGTCTATCAGCCAAGAACCCATTTATGTATTGGTGTCATCTGAAAGGAAAAATTATCCTAGATTCCTAGATGTAATAAGGATGACACCCAGTTGCCTTCATGACATTTAATTTTCAGCCACCTCCTTCATTATTACAGAGTCTGCCTCCCAACAGGAAGAGTAAAAACATCTGATGGTTCCATTGCTGCCTTTCTTTGGGCTTGGGCATGAGCAGGTGAGCCAATTCTAGCCAGTGATTATTAAGAAAACGTTTTTTAGGGTAGAAATCCTTAGGAAAGATTTCTTTTCTCCTGTTGAAAAGACACGTACAACACAAAATGGCCCTTCCTTCTTTTCTCTGAATATATTTATGTGAAGACATGATATATGGAGATACAACAGCCATGTTGAAAATGTAACACAACAAACCTGAAAGTGAAAGCCAACACACTGAGGATGTCCCAGCAGAAAGATGATGGGAACACCTGGGTCCTGGATGATGTCATCTTAGCCCCAGCCCTCTCATTAAGTAAACCCATAAATTTCTTTATGGTTTGAGCTATTTTAATCACAGTATACTTTACTTAGGACCTAAAGCATCCCAATTGATATAATAATTCTTGTCAGAGGGTGAAAAACTGCTTCAATCAAGACTAGTGAAGCTTGGGAAAAGAGTAAATACGGGATTTCCATGTGATGTGACTGAAAATGCTATTGAAACACATGCCCCCACTACATGGCATTCCTTATCTGAAATTTCCGTGGGTAAAGGCTCGATGATACTCATTCATTCCACAAACAAACTTTGACCATTATGTATAGGGTTGTAAGATAAATATTTGGGACCCATATATACTAAAAATTTTTTCATTGTTTATCTGAAATTCAAATTTAACTGGATGTCCTGGGTTATCTGCCAAGTCTGGCAACCGTAACTAAGTGCCATGTCCTAGGCTCTGGGGATACATCACTATTCTTGACTACAAGGAATTCATCTCCTTCAAAGCCTACAGGTGATTCTAACATGCAGACTGGTTACAGATCCACTGTCTTGGAAACTCTCTGGTTCGAAACTCCACATTCTACAGTTCGGAAAACTGAAGCCAGAAGTCATGTGATTTGCCTCAAGGCACAAGGCTGTTCTAAAGCAAAGGTAGCACTCACTCCCACGTTCGGGATTCTTTCCTGTCTACCCTTTTCTAGCTGCCTCTTCACTTCTGCTCCTACAAGCTTTTTAGGATGAAATGAAAGGCTACTTTTGTTTGACTTGGTAGAGAGAGGGAGGCTTATAATATAAAAGGTCCAATTTCCTTTAATAAGGAAGATGATCATATTTTAGTTACCTACTTGTTTTATGGCACGAGAGTATTTGAATAAGAAGGGAAAGACAAAAATTATAAAGCAAGAAATTCTTGTCCAAATCCATAGAAATTCTTGAAGAGAACATCTTCCAAATTTTTTAATATAGTTTTATACATATGTCACATATACAAGTCATATGTATGATATGTAGGTTATTAGATATAGCTAATGTAGGTGATCTATGTAGCTCCAAAGCTTCATCATGACTTGCTTTAATTAACAAGAATCAGGCCGGGCACAGTGCTATATGACTATAATCCCAGCACTATCAGAGGCTAAGGTAGTAGGATCATTAGAGTTCAGAAGTTTGAGACCAGGCTGGGCAACACAGTGAGATCCCTACCTCTACCAAAAAAAAAAAAAATTGGCATAGTGTCATCCAGCTACTCAGGAGGCTGAGGTGGGAGGATCATTTGGGCCCAGGAGGCAGAGGTTCCAGTAAGCTGAGATCACAGTACTGCACTCCAGCTTGGGCAACAGAGTGAGACCCTGTCTCAAAACAAATAATAAGAATTTACAGTTATCAATAAAGGATGCTACTTTTTCTTATTTCTTCTTAGATATCTTTTGCAAATATTTTGATCAAAACTGACAAATTCCCAGCCTCTGCAAACAAACTCTGCTTGAATTTTTAAAATAGTGATCATGATGACATGCCAGTGAGGAAGTCACTATTCTTCCTGAAACTGGGCATCACAAAATTTAAAGCTTTCTGCATAGGCTGCTATATATCACATTCCAACTCAAACATCACCAGGGCAGAAGGTTCAGAAACTTCCTTTTCACCCAATCCAAATCTCTCATTTTTTCAGTGTTAGTCTAAATCCTATAATTCTATCACTAAAAAAGACAGGCTGGATTAAGTCAATTTTCCATGGAAGATCTTAATTTTAAAGCATAGGTGTCTTGTTAGTCTTTTCTCATGGTTCCTATATGCCAAATCCAATTATCCTAAATGCAAATAAAGCACACTTCACTTTAATAAAAGTAATCCCACAACATATTCCTAGAGCATTAGACTTTACTGTAGAAAATTGCATGAAATTTCAGAATCAGGATAAATTCATATGATCTTTGGAATTCCTTATAATGAAACGTGACCCAAAAATCTCAACTCTGTAGCTCTAGGCTTCCTCCACCGGTACATCCAATTTTGATGTACTGAGTCCTCTAAAGGCCATCGAGGTGACCGTCCAAATTGCTCCATTTGTCATGGAATACTTTCACTGGGAGTGGAGCACATGTTACCATATCAACTCTGTATCTCAAGCTACCCTTACCACAGGCAGGATCAATCTTTGAAAAATCTAAAGAAGCTCCTATTTGAAAAAGGAAAGACAGAAACAAAGGGTCAAGCACTGTAGCTTCTACCTTTCCAGTGATTCAGCTTTCTATGCGATGCTCTCCATCTCCTTGAAGCTTCCTACATGGCAGCTGTTTCCAAAACTCCAATCTATTCTCAAAATGAAGTGGCATCATTGTCTGGGGTAATTACTCAGGGTTCATCACCTGGCACGAAGATTAACCACACAGACACATATGGATGGGTTAGGGAGTGGGAAGTTTAATAGGTGGAAGAAAGGAGAGAGAAGAGCAGAGAGAGAGGTCCAAAAGGGAGAAGCCAGCCTGCAGCAAACTACAACAGATTTTACGGCAGGCTTGAGGAGGCAGTGTCTGATTTATGTAGGGCCCACAGTTTGATCCCACCAGGTGTGGCATTCACATATCATCCAGGGTAGGCCAGTTGCCCCACTCTAGTCTTATTATGCAAATAGGCTTTCCACTTGGCCAGCGCCATCTTGTCTGCTCCTTTCTGTACAAGCGGCTGTCAAGGACACAGGGAAGGTGGAGCCACCATTTTGATTATGCCTAATCCCAGGCATTGTCTATTTCAACTGCGGGCATTCACTCGTGCACCCTTCTAGCTTGCTTGTCAAAACGTCTGCAGCTCAACGCTAGTGGTTGCTCTTTGATAGAGAAGAAAATGATCTGAGGACTGCTTTTCATTGGAAGGAAAACCTTGCCAAGGACTTCCTCGCCCTCACTATCTACCTCTATAATTTATTTTTAACTCCTATATCAAAAAGACAAGAGTTATCAAGATTCATCAAGAAGTGTTCTGAAAAGTTATTGAGTATGTACCATTCTCTTATGCTTGATTTTTTTTTTAATGAATCACATCACATTATAGTCTCACTTTGCTTCTATGACAGTATTATTCCATGATAAGTACTTCTGTATTTGCAAAGTAAAAATTACATCCTTCAGACAGCTCTCTACTTGATGGTAGATTTTGTCTTACCTGCCTGGGCATGTTATACTGAATTAAGGTCACAGTTACGTAAGTAACATTCCAAACATTTTTCTCCCACTGAATTAAAAGGGGCAGTTCTAGCTTCTCCCTCTCCTATTGGTTAGGAACTCTGACCGGAGCCCCAGAGAGCTCTCTAGCCCTAGAACAAAGCAATTGCTATTCACATGACCTGTGTGAAGGTGTGACTCCTTCCCCCCTACCTCTCAGTACCCCTGGCCCCTTAGTCAGCATGACTCAACACTTGTAAACTAGGCAACCTGACTGAGAACTTTCTACTTGAACTTTGATTGATTTCAGGAGAGTGGCACGTATTAAAATGTTGACCATTTACTCATTAACTGGGAAGACAGAATTCCTCAAACTATGAGGTAAAGTTTGCAGCTAAAATTTTAACACAGGAAGGTTGTATTAATTCTCTTAGGTTTCCTGAGGTCTATGAGATTTTGACTCTAGGTAATAAGATCATGATACATTATGTCTTTGGGGTATTTTTTTTCTGTTTCTAAGACTCCCTAGCCATTGGAAAGTCATTTCTTCCTCTTCAGGCATGTTCATTTATAAAAATCATAAGTTGTTGATAAAATATTTATTCTCACTGTAAAGAAACCCCTTTGAAATCTATTAGGCTATTGTCTCAAGCCTCTAATAAGAATATTAAATGTATGAGGACAGGGCATGAGCTGTGCTGACAACTGAAGGTTCCAGTACATGTACTGAAGACATTTCCACCAGTAACTCGAAATGGCACCCATAGATTACTTTACTCTGAAGAGTATGAACTTCTGATTTGGGTGCATTCTTTCTTCCTCAGAGGATTCAAGAGAGGTAATGTGTCTTATTCTTGTTTTGTTTTGAGATGGAGTCTCACTCGGTTGCCCAGGTTTGAGTGCAGTGGCATGATCTCAGCTCACTGCAACCTCTGCCTCTGCCTCCCGGGTTCAAGCAGTTCTCCAGCCTCAGCCTCCCAAGTAGCTGGGATTACAGATGCATGCCACCACACCCACCTGATTTCTTACATTTTTAGCAGAGACCAGGTTTTGCCATGTTGGCCAGGCTGGTCTCGAACTCCTGGCCTCAAGTGATCTGCCCACCTCAGCCTCCCAAAACGTTGGGATTACAGGCGTGAGCCACTGCGCCCGGTCAAATGTCATTCTTTAATATAAAAGTGAGTAAAGTGAACAGGAGGAGGTGGAAATGTGTGGAGGGAATGAAGTGTTAGAGTAGAATAAAACAAAAAGCCAGCTTGTTTAGGGTGGAAAAATGCTTAGCATCCCCATCGAAAGTCCTGGCTCTAAGTTCAGTTAATTCCTGTCATAAAAATTAGTAAGAATAATCCTTATATTATTTGTTATTACAATCTTAATTCCATTCATTTAAGTATTCTGTTGCTAACAGCAATCCCAAACAGGTGACAGAATAAGTTACCCTCTCTTAGTTAAACCTAAAATTATTTCATCATTGTCCTTCTGCTCAGCTTTTTTTCAAAGCCATGTTTAATGCTGTCATTGACCTACTTATCTAAGCTTTTTTTTGGAATCCACTTATCTCATAAAGAGGTTAGGTAATTCAATTGAGTACAAAAATATGTTTAGTTTTCTTGATAAAGTATCTTCAACTTTTTGTTTTTCTGGAAGTCCTGTCCATTTGCTATAGTTTAATTATTTTCCTTACAGAGGTGATTGCTTTCAAGTGAGGGTTAAAGGAATCTGTCCCTAGATGGCTTTATGTCATTGCTACTTTTAGCTTATATTCAAACAAATAGGGACAGACAACTTTCTCAAAGATAGTGCTATGTCACTAACTTCCATTTACTAATATCCTTAATTAGTATTTAACTGGTAAAGAAATGGCTAGTTAAAACGATTCCAACAAGCTTGTAATGCCATCTAGTGGACAGTCTTCAAAATATCATCCCACGGGCCATTTTCTTTCTAAGTAACCATCAAAATAAGTCTTTATTCTTGAGGAAGGAGCCAAGCTACTAGCTAATAATTATTGGTTGGGATCATTAAACCCTCAGAAAAAATCTATAATAGTATTTGTAACACTGATGCAATCTTGGGGAAAATTAAGGCACCATCTGTGCTCCTGGGGCTCTTCATTCAATTGATGGAGCCAAGCCATTGGAATGAAGTATAGCTGCCCAAAGTGGTAATTCTATGCACTCAGTTCATCTTCATTGATAGCATATCATGTATCTCATGCCTACTATGTGGGGAATTTAAGTATAATCGCTCAGTTCTCTTCAGTAATAAGTGTAATAAATGACACTTTTTTAACTATATAAAAATTTTAACAATTTCACATACTTCTAATAGCTGCTTTGTGTAGAATGTACTCATATTACAGATGAGGGAATTAAGGTTAATAAAAACTAAGTGACTTGAGCAGAGTCAGATATGTGTTAAAAAACTCAAATTCAATTATAAATTTTCAAAATCTAAGTTCATTGACTCTTTCAATAAGCCAGTACCATATCAAAAGAATGGTATTCATGACAAAGGAGAGCTTTTCTCAGAAATGCAAAGAGGATTAAACATATACTCACCTATTCATGTGATTCAGTACTTTAGCAAACATGAAAGGAAAGAATGCCTGGTTATCTCAACAGATGCTTAAAAAGCATTTGATAAAATTCAATCCCATTCTTGATAATAATTAAGTCTTACTAGTAAAAGGATGCTACTATAATGTCATAAAAATCATATACAAGAATCCTACAACAATCCTCACATATATTGGTGAAACATAATTATTTCCAATTACATTCAGTAATAGGGCCAGTATTTCTATTATCACTATGAATTAAGCAATGTACTTGAAGAAATGCAGTCAGACAAAGATTGAATTGGTATAATTTGATTGTTTACCCAAAAGGTCTGAAAGAAATTATTTTTAAATCAGATTTTATGAGACAGTAAATAGTGCCAAAGATAGCTAAATAGTGCCAAAGACAGTAAATAGTGCCAAAGATATGCCAAACATAGCTTTCCTATACAATTAGAAATCAATCCCATATACAACAGGAAAGGAAAAATACTGAAAACACAGAAAGCAAACAAGTTGAAAATGCTTAGGAACAAACCAAGTGAGAAATATCCAAGTCATGTGAATAGGAGTTGAATTTTATCAAATGTTTAACAGGTATTGAGATGATTATATATACTTTGAAGTATCTTTTGGGCTTTCTGATGCAAATATGGGGATGTTATTCAATTATATACAACTTTGAAATGTCATAAAAAGTTGAAAAAGAAGAGACTTAGAAAAATACTTGCAACAATTCAGTTCAAATATCATTTCCTAAAGAAAAGCTTCCTTTACATTCATGTCTTGGTCATAACTCTCCTGTTATTCCCATTATTCAAAGCATGTATCTCACTTTAGAATAATGCATTTACTTATAGTGATTATCCTATTAGTTATTGAATTAATTTCTTCTATGAGACTCTAAGTTCATGAGAACGTGGACTCTAAGCATACATTTTGGAAAATAATAGGCTCAATAAATAGTACTTGTTGAGTAAATCAATGAAAATAAATCGACTACATATAAAATATATGTCAATTATATATTTTATATATAATCGATATATAAAAATTATGATATATATGTAGTCTAGATTTTTCATTCACCCTGTAATATATGTATATGTAAAACAATTATGATTAACAAAACAATTAAATACCTCAAAATCATAGGAAAGGACATTAAACAGGTAAATTCTTAGAAGACTGCCAGTAATAAACACTTCAACAATTTTTATCACACTATTAAGAGAACACTTTTAGATCTTAGCTTCTTCTTTGGCATTTTATGATCTCAGAAAGAGACACATGTCAATGTAGGAAGAAGTTGAATTATGAAAAGAAAGTGTTAGGTAAGAAAAACTGAATGGAATGCCCATCTTTTCCATTCTCATTAATGGAATAGATTTATGGTGAAGTATTAAAACCACAATTACTTTTGCACCAACCTAATAGATCAGAGAGGGAAAACAAGCCCCAGACAAGTATATTACTGCTTCCTTAACAAGCTTAAATCCCTGAAGTCATATTAGTTCCTTTCAAAGGTAAAAAAGTAGATGGGCTTTTGTGCCCCACACTCAATTTGGAAATCTATGTGTGGTGGAGGTAGGAGTGGGTTAACTACAATGAGAAATATTACCTCAGAAGGTTAGTCCATTATCAATATTGTTTGGTCACATGGAGTTCAATTAGTTAGAGACAGAGCCAGAATTACACCTGAATTACTCTGATCACAAGAGACCAGGAGGTGCATGGATGTGCTGACATGGTTGTGAAAGGTCACAGGTGATTCAGGTTCGAAGTCTTGATGGAGTGGTCATGACCTAGAGGAAGTATTATGACAGTTCTGGGGCCAGGGCAAATGTCCCAGATTGGCGATCTAGTGGCTCTTTCAGAGACCTTAGAAGACATGGACAAGTGCCAGCCAAAGGTAATGTGGAACCGAATCATTTGGGAGGAAAAACAGTCCATGACAAAAATCAAGTCAACACCTATATGCATCCACAGTTGCAGACTTCATCCTCAACCCCAGTCCAAGAGTCAGGGAGGGCAGCCGTGAGCAGAGACCAGAGGCTTTAGAAGACAATGCAAGGGTCCATAGGCTTTCCTCTCCATACCATGAGGTCAGGTAAGCCTGTCTGTACAGCATTTATTTACCACGTCCTTTCTTAACGGCAGACAAAAAGGAAGGAGGAAAAGTAGTCCTGATAGCAAGTTAAAATTTGAATTGGCTACATAATTGCTTGAAACTGAATCATCTTTAACCAAAAGATAATGATATACCATAAATTGACAAATTTAAGTTAGATTTCACCTAAGATGAAACCTGTTATAGAAAACAAGGGAGTGAAGAGGATTAACATTACATTATGTTTCTCCCAGGAGATTAGCAGAGACAAAAAAGATCAATACTATTTATTGTTGATGGAAGTACAAAGGAACAATTTAAAATACTCAGAAGTATTATACATTGACTAAGTGTTTCTGAGGGTAGTCTCACTATCAAAATTTTAAACGGCATGCCCCACGTCTATCAATTTCATTTTTTATCTATCTATACCTACTAAGATGTTCTCTAATTCAATTATTGGAGCAGATATTTAAAATTTATAATAAAGATAACTGATCTGCATAACCACTGAAATGTCCAAAGACAGTTGAAGCTTCAAGCATGGTACGATCATGACTCAAATCTCATTTCCCTCAATAATCTGGGTTATACTCTTCTGCAAGTAGCAGCTTTCGGTTCAGTCTGACAACTGTACTTCACAAAATGGCTGCAAGCAGAAACGAGGGTTACCAGTGTGAAAGGAAAATAAATCTTGGGGTCCCCCAAAATCACTAAGCTGGAGGGAAAAGTCAAGCTGGGAACTTCTAAGCGCAAATCTGCCTCCCATTCTATTCAGTCATCCCTCTACTCACAGAGATAAATGCATATCTGATTGACTCCTTTGGGTAGACTAATCAGAAACTCAAAAGGATGCAACGGTTTGTCTCTCACCTACCTGTGACCCGGAAGACCCTCCCTGCTCAAGTTGTCACACCTTTCCAGACAGAACCAGTGTACATCTTATATATACTGATGTCTTATGTCCCTCTAAATGTAAAAAACCAAGCTGTGCCCTTACCACCGTGGGCACATGTCATGAGAACCTCCTGAGGCCGTGTCACAGGTACGTGTCCTCAACTTTGGCAAAATAAACTTTCTAAATTAACTGAGACCTGTCTCAGATTTTTGGGGTTCACACAAGCATCTTAATTTACATATACAGAAGAGAGAGTCTCTCCATAGAACACTGAATAAAATTCTTGATCATTACTCTCTTTGGACCACCTTTTGCGGCAGACCCATAGTTAAGCCCATACTGTAGCAGAAGAGAGAACCCTGATAGGTCAAGCCAAACTAAAACGTATCCAAATTTTGAGGGAGAGTCAACCCCACCAGTCATATGGCTGCTATAAGTAACATACTTGAATATGTACCCGAATATGAACAGTAGGTTGGTATTTTTAGATAAAGGTACTTTGCTCGTTTCTGTATCCCATGGTCCCTCCTCCTGTCTGAGCACCTGAGCATCCCCACTGCCTCAAGGAAGGAATGATATGACAGAGCATAGACACTGGAAGAGTTAAGTCTTATCTTTTGAGTTCTGGAAGATTTGGTAGAACACATAATCAGCTAACATTAATTTTTTCCCTGAATAGGAGAATAAATGTATCAGAGAAAGGAGGGAAACAAGTTATATGTAACTTGAGTCAGCTTCTTCGTCATGTCAGAGATGAAGGGAGGAGACTAGAAATGACAGAATAAAAATTCTACCAGTATTTGAGGAACCCAAGAGCAGAGTGACCCTGAGCTGCTTTCTAGCGACATTCCCAAGTGTAGGGTCCTTAAGGACAAGGCTACAGAGCTCCTCCTGTTCAAGAGAGTACAGGAGCACTGGAGTGCAGATGCTACAGTGGTGAAGAGAATTAGGCAGCCCCACTTGGCTTCCTTCCCAAGAGTAGAATGATTTTCAATCTGCTTCTGAGCTGTAAAGGAGAAGCTGAGAGACATTCAGATGTGGAGAGTACTTGTGGTCAGTAACTAAGAATCAGATGGAGCCATGAGTATCTCAAAGGACAGAGGCCCTGATAGCTCCCTGTGATGTAGTAGTACCTGGGGTCCCCAGCAGAATCTAGACACAACCTGAGAAAAAGTGTGAGGGAAATGTGAGAATTATACAAGATTATGTTTTTGCCATAAGAAAAATTAAGACCAACTAAGTTCTGTTGTAGACAAAGTTACATACTTTGTGGACCGAGACTCACACCTGGTACTTATGCATGAAAATGATAGGCAAATAAATCAATAAAGCTCTGGAAAGAAAAATAGCCAATGATTAACAGAGGCAGGGATGTCTCATAATTGCCCAGGTATCATTCACATAAACTACAGTATTTTTATTCCGTATTATTCTATGTTGATGAGAAATAGTATAATGCAGAGGTTCTGGTTAATGAAGACAGCCGGGGCAAGTTACTTAACCTCTTTGTACCCTGGTTTCTTCAAGCAAAATGTAAATATTAGCTGCCTCACAGTTATGAGAATTAAGTATTAAATTAAGTATTACATGTCAAGGTGTTTTTTAAATGCCTACAAATATTAAGTGTTCAACAATGTTTATTTTTTTCATTTTGATAAAATTTATGATTTACATAAATTCACATACAATGAGTTTATAATAAAACTGATAGGAAGATTAACAACCCAAAGAAGAAATCAATTTAAAGTCATTTTAGATGATATCAAATAAATAGCTCTCACATAAAGACAACAACGTGTCAACTAATGGCAAGACTGGCAGAGGCTGGGGATTTTGAAAGGTAGGAGAATTTGGATTCAGTCTTGACATAAAAGTAGGATTTGACTTTGGGAGAATACAGATTTTGTTTTTATAAAAAGCATGACTGTTAAAACTCAGAGGACCAAATAAATGTCAAAAGTGTGTTTGAAAGAGATGTCATTGGTTGTACTGGAGGGCTTGCTTCAGGTACCAGATAGTTTAATGTTGGAGAAGTAGGCTGGGCTGGACTTCTCACTGCAAGCCTTGCACAGCCAAGATATACATCCAGGAGCTGATGCTTCAGCCACTGATGGGCTTTGCATGGGATTTATTGTGAGTGATTCGGCAGTAAATGATAAATGGATCAGAAGTGAGCAGAGCTGTTTAGAAGGAACTTTATCCAGGCATGCGGGATTAAAGGCGTGAATCATACAATTTTCTATTAACTGAAAAATAAAAATAGAGAAAAAACTCCATTTTCTTCAGAAAACAATGAGATCTGTTTAAACTCTACACACCCAGGACCCTGTGTCAGTGTCTACATGTGGGTGGCGTTGTTTTTGGAGGGCTCCCAGTGGCTTTCTTCTATGTCTTTCTCTCTCAAGACAGGGAACTGTCTGTTGACTGAGGTCACCATTTCATTTAATGTCCTGCCAATATTGGACAGTGCTGAAGCCTTACTGACTTAGTGAGTTAGTTGAAACCCAAGGCAATAGTGGGACTTTGACCTTTTGAAATGAGGTCTTACCTAAATACATCTTTTTACTCTGGTTCTCATTCCTTTCGAGTCTCTGGCTTTCTATGCAGGTTTAGAAAATATCCAGGTTCCCGGGACCTTGTTCTCTTTTGCTATCAGAATTGACAAGCTCGCTGTCAGTTCTGTCATAATTACTCTAAAGCATAGCTGAAAGACTGAACATTACCTATAGCACAAAGTATTGCAACAAGCCTCACACAAATGGCAGGGCTCAAAATTAAAATTAAATCCATAAAAGGAATGTTTGAATACATTGTTTCTCAAGACTAAGGAATCACATAAACTCACTTACATGCTGAGAATCCTTGTGTCTGGGAAATATAAACCAAGCCAAGAGAATACTATGCAACTGATTTAGTATTTCCTTTAATATTTATTTAGCGCAATAATGCTTGTTTATTTTCAGAAAATACAACCGAGTTGAATTTTCAGAAAATGCAACTGAGAAAAAGCAGAAACCATAAAATGTCTTAACATATTAATGACTTAATGTATTAATTTAGCACATTAATAATGCTCGTTTATTTTCAGAAAATACAACTGGGTTGAATTTTCAGAAAATACAACTGAGAAAAAGCAGAAACCATAAAATGACTTAACATATTGATATATATCCTTCAAAACATTTTCTTAT
>CAUYLG010053076.1:48-10137 GCA_963573385.1 Cacajao melanocephalus
CCTCCCCTCAACACTCATATCCCCTCGCTCCCCTCAACACTCAGCTCACCTCGCTCCCCTCAACACTCAGGTCACCTAGCTCGCCCCAGCGGCGAGGTCGGCACGCGGGGCCCGTCGGGGGGGGGGGGCGGGGGGCGGCGGGGGCGCGGGGCGGGGGGGGGGGGGCCCGGCGGGGGGGGGGGCGGGCGGTGACCTGAGTGTTGAGGGGAGGAAGGTGACCTGAGTGTTGAGGGGAGGGAGGTGACCTGAGTGTTGAGGGGATGGAGGTGATTTGAGTTTTGAGGGGAGGGAGATGACCTGAGTGTTGAGGGGAGGGAGGTGACCTGAGTGTTGAGGGGAGGGAGGTGATCTGAGTGCTGGGGGGAGAGAGGTGACCTGAGTGTTGAGGGGATGGAGGTGATTTGAGTTTTGAGGGGAGGGAGTTGACCTGAGAATGGAGTGGAGAGGTAATTAGCCTGATGATGGAAAGGCACTGAGGTGGCCTGTATCTTTATCTTGGAGTGAGGTGGCCTGAGGTTTGACTGTGGAGTAAGGTGTCCTGAGATGGAAAGGACAGGACAGCTCTTGAGACCGTTTCTCAAGACCCCATCACAGATTCTCACAGTTGCACCCAAGAGCTGCATTTGCTATTCCTGACTGGGTCTTCCATCCACCTGTCTTCAGAATGTGCTCCCTATGTGCCAAGATTACTGACTCTCTTCTTATCGAGGCCTCTTTTGTTGCCTTCCCTCTCCTGCGTGCCACCTTTTACATTGGGCCCCACAGCTGTTCTCAGCATCTCCCTGCATCCCAGCCACAGGTTGGAGTTTGGAATTAGACCTTTAGCAGGTAAACTTTAACAGGTGCCTATGGTAGAGCTCGCTCTTGTGCCTGGGCAGAAGGAGAATTCAGGTCTGCAGAGAGAGAGCGGGTGGGAGAGGGAAGCGGGAGAGGCAGGGAAAGAGAGGAATGCTGATGTGGGAGACCCCAGTGCGGCTCACGCTGTAGCCTTCTCTGTTCTGAGCTCCTGCAGTCCTGCCCTTTGATTTGGTGGGGCCCCCCGGGTCCTGGGTCCCACTCTGGTGTAGGTTAGCTGGAGCAGATCTCTAAGTCCTGGCACAAAGGGAGCTCCACTGACCGTGACTTACCACATCGTCACAGCGGCTGCAGCCTCCTGGAGCCACCTTGACTTCTCACCCAGCGGGACCCTCCAGCCACCTCTGAACCCAACACCTTGAACCTTTCCTACCATCCTCATGTGACATCGTGGTTATTTGTCCACGTGTCTCCTCATTCCCACCAGATGGTGTCCTCCCAAGGGTAACGAATTCTGCTGGCTCATTTCTGCATCAAACCCCAGCCCGCTGTGGTACAGCAGGCGCTCAGTGAGGCTTCAGTGCACCCGCAGTTAATCCTAATTAACGGAGCCCTGACCCTGCCAGGCATTTGCATTTTGCCCCCTTGTTGTCTCTTGATCCTCTCGAGCACTCTGGGGTTGGAGCACTCACTCTCAAGTCCAAGGCCCTAGGTTCGAATCTCAGGCTAGCCACTGACAAGCTTGAGAAAGGTATCAAAACTCTCTGGCCTCAGTTTCCTGATCTGTAAACTGGAGGCAGTAATACTGCCTGCCCGATCACGTTGCTGGAGGACAGATGGATTAAATGAACTAGGGATTAGCACTGCACCTGGCGCACTGTGATTATCAGAAAATGCAACCTCCACTTGCTCCCTCCTCTACTGGTAATAGCTCCTCCCACTTTCACAGAGACCCACTACCATCCTTTCCCAGACCAATTTTTATTTCAGTGTGGTTGGTCTCACCCTCTGTTTCCAGAGTGGGCACATAACCTGGCCTGGTCAACGAGACTTTATTCTGGGTTTTTTGTTGGAACTACGGGGCAAGCAAGGTGCTCTTCTTCTGCTGAAGCTACCGGGGCCTCCAGGAGGAGAGGAGCTGCCTAGAAGTGAAGTCCAGTCAGAGGAAAGCAGAACCACAAGATGGGTTGTGATAGCCTGACAGCTTCATCTGAGCACTTGAATCCAGCCATACCTGAATTCCCTTTAACTTCTCAGTTACATGAGTCTATAAATTCCCTGTTCTGGCTTAAGCCAATTTGAGTTTCTGTCCTTTGTCAGAGAAATGGACCCAATTAAAACAATTATTGTACCCATTTCCTCCACACTACCAAGAAGTAACTTGCCTGTAGTTACTGCCCAGGGATTCAAGCCCAGATCCAGCTGTCTCTAATAATAATGGTCTTGCGGAGAGCTTTAGGAGTTGGAGGCTGAGAGAGGTGAAGTGACAGGCTCTGTTGAGGGTCAGGGAAAGAGGAGCTCAAGATGCAATTTGCAGGGTCTGAAATCACTCACGATGGTAATCTAATCTGAGGCGGCCTGTGTTGTAGGTAATCTCCACAATTTCCTGGACTCCTCCCTGCTCACTTGCTAGAGCCAGTCTGACCGTGACAGCTCCATGATCAGGCCTGGCAGGACTGAGACGTTGCTGCACCCAACTACTAGATCAATCAAATAGGTGGGAGGAGAAGTAATTTCCCCTCACTTCCTGGGGAACAGCCCGTCAGCTGCCACCAGGACTGTCTTCTGGGAAGCAGGGGGTCTGTGGGAGTCTCACAACTCCAAATGAGACTTGACAGGTATCATTCCCCAGAGCAGCAGGTGAGTCGTGAACAGAGCTCCCAACTGGAGAAGTAGCCTCGTGTCCACCAACTCCTTAGGACTTTGGTCTGAAGATTGAACCAGTGCAGGTGTGGTGAGGCCTCTGGGTGCTGTGGGATCCTCCTGCTGTTACAGCCAGAATCCACCAACAAAAGGCCATTCTAGACCAATCTTTGCTCACGGACTGAGGCTTAAAGGTCACGAAAAAGCAGATGCCTCTCCTTCCGCATAGAGTGGAGGGCAGGGATCAAGTCTAATTCACTGTTGGGTCTCATGGCCAAGTGCAGTACTGGCTCATCGTAGGGGTTTATTTTATATATATATATGTATATGTATGCATGTGTATATATATGTATATGTATGTATATATACACACACACATATATATACACATATATATAATAATGTGTGTATATATATAATAATGTGTGTATATATATAAAATAATGTGTGTGTGTATATATATATATATATATATATATATATATATTTGATCTGAGATGCCCTTAGAAATCATGGACTTATTTTATAGTTAGGAAAACTGAGTTTTACTGAGAATTTTTTGCTCTTTTGCAGTCTGATCTTGGAGTAGCCACCAGTGAATTGGTTCAATCTGAGGTTCTCTGAGGCTTCTGTCAACTCTGAATTGCTTTGATGATCACATGCCCAAGACACACGGCTGGGGATGGGGAGAGTCAGGAAAGAAACCTAAGTCTTCTCATCACAGACTGCCTGTTCGCTCTCCCACGCCAAGCACCTCCTGGAAATTTACCCAAGAGCTGTGCACACACAGTGCAATAGCCAGGATTTTTAGGCTGCAAGTGACAGAACATGACGTAAGCAAAGTAAGAAATGCACTGTCTCTTGTAACCAGTCCTGGGAAGGGCTGCGTATTTGTCTGTTCTCACGTTGCTGATAAAGACATACCCAAGACTGGGTAATTTATAAAGAAAAAGGTTTAATGGACTCACAGCTCCACATGGCTGGGGAGGCCTCGCAATCATTGTGAAAGGCAAAGGAGGAGAAAGGCATGTTTTACACGGCAGCAGACAAAAGGGCTTGTGCAAGGGAACCCCCATGTATAAAACCATCTGATCTCATGAGACTTATTCACAACCATGAGAACAGCATTGGGGAAACCATCCCCATGATTCAGTTATCTCCATCTGGCCCCGCCCTTGACGTGTGGATTACTACAATTCAAGGTAAGATTTGGGTGGGAACACAGCCAAACCATATCAGGCTGGAACATTGGGTCTCTCTCTCTCTCTCTCTCTCTCTCTTCCCCTCTCTCTCGCTCCCTCATCCCTCTCTCCTTCCCTCCCTCCCTCGAGTTTGCTTGCTTCCTTCGGAAACAAACTGCCTCCTTTGTGTCAACTGCCTCCTCCTCTACCACAAGCGGCCTCTTCCACAGCTCAAGCTGAGAGCCACGGGTCATGAGCCAGGGGTCATACCTCAGGGTCCCCCTTCCTGGAGTCACATTAGAGAGGTGACAGCTCTCCACCCTGGGTTCTGATGTGGAAGCTCCCAGGGAAGGACTCTCATGAGCCTGCCCTGGAAGGTGAATGGCAGCTACCACTAGGTTCACATAGATGGAGTGTGTGGGGTCAGGAGAGGGGTGGGCATTGCCTCAAACAAGTGGCTATTCCCAGAACTGATGGACAGCCTGGACGGACAGACCAATAGGCATCCTCTGTGGCGGGTGAGACAATTGAAGAGTGACCCTCAGCGACTCCATCTGAATATGTGGTGCAGACCATGGACATGGAAGGAGGAGAGGCATCTGGAGTCATCCTCACTCCTTTGTTCCCTCCTAGAAGCCCCATTTAATTCATTCTGTGAATCTCTTTCTGCCTCTGCCCCGGCTGGCTTCTGTGCAAGGGCTGGATCAGGTCTCTCCAGGAAAAGAACCATAGTCCAGAGGGCAAAAGACCTGTCAGTCAATGGTGGGACAAGTTGACCCATGGGTCATAAAAGGCACATTTGAGGCCTGCGGAGAGGTGGGGTGCTCCAAGGATCTGAAGCTCCAGCTATTCCGGCGGAGGCTGCCTGGAGGAACGAGTTCTGAGCTGTGCACCTGAAGGGAGGGGAAATTTGTGAATCAAAGAGGAGTAAGAAAAGCAAAAACATTCCAGGAGTACATGTGAGTGGGTGTGCAATATAACTGCATGCAGTGTGTGTGTGTGTGTGTGTGTGTGTGTGCGCACACGGTACATGTTTTAGGAACTGGTGCTGTTGACCTTATGGAGACAGAAATGAGACGGGGTGGTTTCCAGGGACCCACTAGGTTCTCATGACCATCCTGAGAGGGATGCCCAACGAGATCCACAGTACAGATGAGGGAATTGAGGCCCAGAGAGGTGGGGCCATCCGCCCTCAGTCACACAGTGGAGAGCAGAATCTCACCCGGGTCTCTCCAGCTCTTCCCAGTCCCCACACTGCCCACCCTCATCCCAGCTGGCCCAGGGAAGTCCAGTGCCCGCTCTGCAAAGAGGAGGAGGCAGCTGCTTGTGGGACTGAAGACCCCACACAGATGGGACCTCTGCCAGGGGCCTCACTTGTACTGTCATAAAGGGCCAAGAAAGATGACCTGAGGACCAGCTCCCGGCAGAGAAGCACAAGGCTGGAGTTAGTACCATGCCTGCATGTAAGCCCTGATCCAGCCTCTACCCTGGAGAAGTCTAAGACACACTGACAGCCAAGTCCCAAGGTCAGCAGGCAGCCTGTGAGTAATCCCGGTGCAGCAGCCATGGGCCATCCGCGCGGAGGTGGGAGGGAGTGAACGCAGGAGCTGGAGTCTGTGCTGAGGTCTGGATGGGGCAGGGCAGACCTAAGTCCCACTTGGCCTAGGACAGTCCCAGTTTCTGCCTATAGCCTCAGTGTAGTTAACAGCAGTGTCCCCTTGCACTCTCAGGTGTCCTGCTTCGGACAGTCATTACAGCGTCACCCTAAGGTGAGGATATTCTCTAAAGAAGGCGGAACTAACATTGCCTGCATTTCTACCAATGCCCAGGGCCCCGACACAATTTCCCTCATTTAAGCCTCACAACAACCCTAAATCCTAGATGCTTCTTCCTGCGCATCCAAGGTCAGAGGGCAGGGAATAGACATTCAAAGAAAGAGCTGTGGCCTTGTCCAAGCCCACCTTTTAAGTGCTAATGTGCACAGCGGAATGAAAGAGAACCCTCCACAGTGGCTGGGGCGAGCCCCGTAGCAGGAGCAGGCAGGAGAGAAATCTTTAGTGTTCTCTTTAGCTTACCAGTAGGGTAAGGAAAGAATTGTACCATGTATGGGAAAAAAACAACAACAGTCACAGTCATCATCATCCACTTTCAACATAATACTAACGGGTAGAAACTCAAAGTAGATGGCCCTTTGCTCTGCCAGCCAGAGGAAAGGCCTGGCTCTACAAGCTCGGGCCCTAAGCTTAGTGTGGAGAGAAAGCAGCCCAAGGAAGCAGGGTGATAAAATTGAGCAGCATCAAGAAACCAGAGGGAGGAGAATCCGACAGTCTGAAGCCCCAGGGAACTGCAGACTCTCGGGAGACCTCTGGCCACCTGACAGCACACAGGGCAGGGGCCCAGGCTAGTTTACATGCTGTTAAAGGTAAGGAGTTTGGAGAACTTGGGGTCCCATGCTGGCGACACTGGGGCCTGGGTACCTGGTGATTCTGCAAGAGGGGGCCGAGTCTGCGATGTTAAGGTGGCAGGTGGGATTTTGTTCCCAGTTCCTTCCTCCCTCCCCGTCATGTGGCCTTGCAGAGCACCGGATGGGGCAAAACGCATTTCCCTGTCCGTCTGATGCTGGGTGCTGCAATGTGTCTCATGCTCACCTGTGGAACACATGCAACAGCTGCCAGTTGTGCACTGGGGCCCGAAGACGGTTCCTCTGCTTCCCCTTGTGCCCCCTTTACATTTGGCTGGGAGAGGACATGAGAAGAGCATGGATCTGCTGGCTCAGAACAGGGCTAAGGAGCAGCCCCAGAACCCACGGGAGCCTGAAGCAGAGCCCCCCACCCCAGGTCTTGTTGCCCAGGCTGGAGTGCAGTGGTGCAATCTCGGCTCACTGCAACCTCCGCCTCCTGGGTTCAAACGATTCTTCCACCTCAGCCTCCCGAATAGCTGGGACCACAGGCGCGTGCCACCATGCCCGGTTAATTTTGTATTTTTAGTAGAGACTGAGTTTCACCATGTTGGGCCATGGACTCTTGAGAGAGAAGGAGACACATTTGCTGCTAAATGTCCCTGAGACGTCCAGCTTGTTACTGAGAACAGTCAAAAAGAAAAATGAAAATCAAACACAGTCACCCGAGCAGATATCAGGATGGAATCCTTTTTCAAGAAGCACCGGCAGCACGTCTCAGAACACGGCATCCCTCAGAGCCTGCTGCTCTGGGCAGCACAGATTATCGTCCTTCCCAGCCTGAAAGAAATAAAGGGACCACATTGGCGAGAGACAACAGACCTCTGCCCACCCAGATGCTGCAGATCCACGTCTCCTGCTCCACCTTCCTAGTCACCTCCGAGCACACATGGCAGGCACGCACATGCTCAGGTGCCACCCACCCTCAGCCACCTCTCTAGAGGCCCTGTCTGTGGACTGCCCACCCCAACAGGCCATCAGTGGGGCCTCCTGTCTGCCACCAGTGCTGGTGTCCCAGATCCTGCACCTCTGCTCAGGGCTGGGCGTGACATTTCTGCACTGTGCTCCTCCTAAAACCCTGAAGGCCCAGGCTGTGCTGGATCTGTGGCCTGCTCTGGGGAGAATGCCCCATCCCTTGACCCTGGGTGCTACCTGGGCCCCTAAGCAGCACTGCCTGAGTCCTGAGTTTCGCACAGAGCCTCCTGAATATGGCTCTGCCTCTGGCCTGCACCCTTCCCCGCTGGAAACTGGAAACCCCGCCCTGAGGTGGGGCATGGAAGGAGCCTGCTGCACCCATCCCCTTCCTCAGTATCATCTTTGTCTTTACTCCCAGGCACCTCTTTTCTAAAATAAAGCCTTGTCTTCTCCTTTAACACACTGCATTTAACTCATGCAAATAGATACTTATGGAAGGAATGACACCTTATGCTACATGCCACAGGAACCTGGGCCCTAGTTCCTAGTCATTCAAAATACCTCTGCCTGTTTTACAGATGAAGGAACAGGCTCAGGGAGATGACCTAAGTTGCCCAAGTTTGCACAGCAGCTCAAGGGTAGGGATGGGGCAAGCATCTGTCCCTATGCTTCCAAAGATCTGTTTCCACCAATGCCTCTTAACCTCTCCTGGGGAAGAACCCGTGAAGACTTGTGTTTAAAGTTCATGTGACATTTGCAATCTTCTGCATCATATCTCTGTCTTGATTCTAATCCAAAAACATCCCTTGCCACCTGAGACCAAAAGAAGGGAAAAAAACCTGCTTATTCTGTAGCTTCAGGTACTCTCTGGTGCAGACACCCAGTGGGGAGCCAGCCCCAGGTTGATGGTTCCGAAGGTATGCACCACACTGTCTGTGGATCAGGGGAGAATGTGCCCGGAGCAGAGTAAGGCCCAAGGACCTGCTGTTAGAGGCCCAGGAGGATCAGGCTTAAGGGGAAGAGGGAGTGTCTGGGATGTCATCTGCTGGCAACAGGTGCAAAGAACAGGAAATTATCCTGGACTCTGACATCTTGCTGTAGTTTCAATGTGTCCCCCAAAGTTCATGTGTTGAAAACTGAATCCTTAATGCAGCAGTGTTGGGAGATGGGGTCAAATCGAAATAATAGAATAGATCAGGTCATGAGGTAATACGAACGTATTATTGTCATTATCTTGGGAGTTGGTTAGTTATCAACAGAGTGGGCTTGTTAGAAAAGTGAGCTCAGCCCCCATTTGCCCTCTTGCTCTTACACCCTCTTGCCCTTCCTCCTTCCACCATGGGATGACACAGCATGAAGTTCCTCACCAGATGCTAGCACCTTGATATTGGACTTCCCAGCCTCCAGAACTGTGAGAAATAAATTTCCTTTCTTATAAATGACCCAGTATTAACAGTATTTTGTTATAGCAACACAGAACAGACTAAGATGCACCTCCAGTTTACAGATGGGAAAACTGAGGCCCAGAGAGGGAAGGTGATCTGCCCAAAGTCTCCCAGAAAGGGGAAGCTGAATCTAGGCCAGAATCAGATCTCCTTGCAGTCCAGGAATCTTTCCTCCATGGAGGCCACACTTTTGCATCACCCAGGCTGAGCCCTGGGCCTTGGTGGGCTCGGTGATGCTGAGCAGAGGCAGGCAGTTATTTGCTCTGTTCTTCAGGAACTCATGGGTCAGGGCTGGAGAGTAGACAGTGGTTGGTGGGGGTAGGAGGGAGTGCAGAGAGACGGCATGGCTCCAAAGGAGCCAGCACTCCTGGCCTCAGACCATCCCTACCTCCAGCCCACCAGCCCTCCACTGCGGGACCCAACCCTCCTCTGACCCAGCCTCTGCCTGCAGAATAAGGGTCTACACTTGTGAGTGTGTGCTGTGGGTGTGCTCAGCCCGTGTGGGCACCTGGATGAGTGTGCTTTATGAGTGTGTGCTGTGGGCATGCCAGTGGTGCACAAATGGCGTGTGCCTGTGCTAGTCTGTGCACGCAGTGTGAGTGTTGTGCGTATATCTCTACCTCCCATTTTGCCTGTAACCATTGCCAGGCCCTCTCTGCTCCTGACTCCCTTTCTCTTCGATCTTCACCCCTCTGGAGATCAGGCAGGGCAGAGCTGAACTGGCCCTGTCCCTAGAAGGGACCTCAGAGGTTGGCCTGGCCTGTCCACCCTTCTGTGCGTCTCCTGTCCTCTCCCCCTCCCGCGTGGCCTTGGGCACCTTCAGAGTCCCAGTTTCCTCATGTGAGGAACAGGATGATGCCGCGTCACAGAGAAAGTGGGAGGCTGGAGATGAGGGGTGTCAAGGGCCTGCCTGGTGCCCAACCCCAAGAGGGTAGTTTTGCCTTCCTGCCTGGAAGTTTCCACCTGGCATTGTCCTCATCCCCACCCACCAGCGGAGCTGAGGCCTGCAGTGGGCTTGGAACCAGCCTGCCTCAGCCCTGGCTTGGCCCTACTACCTGCCTGCTGGGGCCCTGGGCCCTGGTTGGCTCCTGTGACCCAGCGGCTCCTCTTCTGTACCTGAGGTGACCACAGCCCTGTCCCATGCTCAGTGAGTCCCCACACAGGGGTGCTCAGTACAGGGCTCCCACGGGTCCCCATGCTCAGAGACAGGTGGGGTAGGGGGCTCCCCAGCCATGAGGCTGTGCCCAGAGGGTCCCAAGGGAGCACCCAGAGGAACCAGGGCCACCGGGTGCCTCTGCCGCCTCCAGGAAACCAGGACCGCTGCCAGGTGTTTACTGCTTGGTAAACATTTTGATGTTTCATTCATGAAACCTGCCTTTCCTGAGGCCTCCTGCAGTACAGAGACAGGAGTAAAGAATTGAATGAGAGCTGG
>CAUYLG010053077.1:0-25809 GCA_963573385.1 Cacajao melanocephalus
TTTTTTCTGTTTCTTAGTTTTTCTTCAGCGGACGCCCTTTCCCCACAGAGCTAGGCCTTCCTGGGTTCAGCTGTGCTTACTGTGAAACTCTCAGTCCTCAGCGCTTCCAATTGCTGTTCTCCTTGTGGGGATGGGACCAGCCGAGCCCAACTCCAAGGGCACCCAGTCCCGCACCCTCTGCACCGGGAAGGGCCGCGCTGGGGTGCCAGCAAAACAGCTGCACCAGTCAAAAGAGTCATGCTGGTGACCTGTGTGGCTCCTCTGCCGGGAATCTCCCGGTCTGTGGGCAACAAAAATTCATCTGAAAGTGTGGCATCCACTCGCTCTCTGCGCTTTCACTGGGAGCTACAATCTTGAGCTGCTGCTAACCGGCCATCTTGGATCTCTCCCCGAGAACTAATTTTTTAAAAAAGAATTCAACTACTTTTATTCCTACCCTTCAATGATGTAACAATGGAATAAGAGTGTCTCAGGGGAAGGATATTTTAACAATAAGAATTATCACTGGAAAAGTATCCTGTTGTAACTTTTGGAGTTTGCAGCCTGCACTACCTTGTGTTATTTAATCAAGTGGGGAATGTGGTAAGCCTGCTGGTTTGCCTGCTGAAGACTGGTGAGGCTAGCTGGCTGCCTCTAGTAGCACTAGCAGTTAATAGCAATTGAAAAAAAGAGCTAGGGTTTCATAGCCAAAAAAAAAAAAATAGAGTTTTGAAGGCTAAAAGGTTATACCAATTTTGAGAAACATTGGCATTCTCATTCTTTCAGGGGCACTGCTTTGGGAGAACAGTTGTGTGCCCAACAGGAACCAGATCAGAAAGTCAAGTCAGGGACATTTGGGTAGAGGATTAAAAATTAAAAGAGTGTAGCTTCAAGATACAAGCAGTCACCTTTCCAGTCTCCACCTTTTCTGATTAACAAGTTCTAATGTGAGAGAATCTGACCTCCTCACAACGCTCTTGCATTCTCTCTCCAACACCTGAAAAAGCAGTTGTCGCAAAAAATTAGGCCAATCTTCAGCTCTAAGTCTGCTCCACACATCAATCCTTGGTGTTTGAGAGGATGTTTATTTCAGTCAGTATTTATGGAATGCACTCAAATGCCAGCTCTGTGCTGGGTGCTAGGGACACAGAGCTGAGTAGAACCTGTGCCCTAACAAGCAGATGTGAACACAGGTAATTATCTTTCAAGCCAGACTCATAGACACTACAAGACAGCCTAGAGCAAGGACATGAATTCAGCCTGGAGGAGGGTGTGTCAGATGAAATTTTGTAGAAAAAGGGACACGTGACCTGGATCTTGATTAGGAGGAGAGGTTTTCCAAGCACAGAGATAGCATGTACACAGGCATAGAGATGCAAAGAGGAGAGATGATAGAAAAGACCCCTACGTGGCCAGAGCAGACAGGACATGGTGGGGTTAGGAAGAGTGGTATAAGAGGAGTCTGTAGAATCAGAGTCATGGCAAAGAGTGTGAATTTTTATTCTGTGGGCAGTGGGGAGACATTGAAAGCTTTTGTAAGTATACATACAGTACCAAGGCACAGAGATTCATGCTTCAGAAAATAGCTATTGACAATTTAGAGATGAATTAGAGAAATAAGAGTTTGAAAGTTGTGAAACCAGTAGAAAGTTAATGGCATCATCCAGACAAAATTAGTGAGTCCTAGTGAAAGCAGTAATAGTGTAAGTAGAATGCAGGGCAACAGATTGAAGCCATATTTCAGAGGAGAAATGGACAGAGTTTGATAAGAATTTGGAAGTGGTAGGCGACAGGGATCAAGGGTGGCTGAGATTGCAGCATTGGGTAGAAGAGTGAGAGATTACAGGAAGAGCAAGTTTGGAAGAGAGGGAGGAGGTGCTGGGGAAGATAACATCATTATCCCAGAAAAAGTCCTATTATAAGATGCCTGGGCTAGAACATTAAGCACCCAACAGTTTTTTCGTATACTATGTATTTTTCCATCTGTTGGTTGAATTTCAAGATGGACTAAAATTACATTGACATCACAGCATTTATGCTGAACTTGTGGGGTAGTGACTGATATAGAGGTCCATTGCTGGGCTACTAGTTGTCCCTTGTTGCATGCCAAAGGCTGCCCATCTCCTGACCCATACTATAATGAGTGTGCTGGGTTCCCTATGGAATATTTAAGTAACTTACTGTCCTGGCTGCTCCTGGGCTAGGTACACTGCTGGGACTACGAAAGCTGCAGCATCCCTTTTCTGACAACAGCTACCTCTCCTTTCACCTCCTCCTCAGCTTTTCCCTGGGTGGCTGTTCTATATGCAGAGAGATAGCAATCACTGGGGATGGGTGATGTTGCTGACTGCAAGGGGAGCAAACTGGCTTCTCTAGACTTTTGTTTGTGCTGGCAGCTAAAGTTGTTAATTTGCTCCTTGCTCTAATTAAAATTAGAGTTTCCTGGGTCCTGGGTCAGATTTTTCTTAGGAATAATCATTAATATCTTATGATGGAACTGACAGGTTTTCTTAATTGTTACTGGCACAGGCTGATCTTTGATTTCCTTCCCTCCAGGATTTGGGTTAGAAGAGTAAGCATAGTTCAAAAATTCAAATCAATAAAATAATTTCATTGTCCTTGGTCTTTTTCTTTTTTCTCATAAGCTCATTTCTGGACACTTTCCAGAAAGAGGGTTGGTCCCTACTAGGCTTCATCCTACAAATAGGGGTGTCCTGACAGGCCTGGAGAATCCCTCTATTGCCCTGGCTGGAGAAAAAAGTTGGAGCAAAGGATTATAGAGGAAAACTCGGAAGAGGAGCATAAGAAGTAGGATAAGGAAGAATGAGATTTATGGAAAAATCCATGCCAGCGCTGTTACTCAGGGATAGAAACAGATTTATCTTAAGCTTCAGGCCGTCTCAGTTACATGGTCTTCTTCCAAGTTCCTAAGAGGGGCCCTAGCAATGTATTGCCATCAATATATATTTTTGCAAAACTTTATTTGTTTTTTTTCTCAAAGAGGGTCTTCAAATTGTATAAGCCATAGGCTCCACAAAACCTGAATTCGCTCTTAAAAAAGAAGAGAAAGAGAAAAACTTCTAATACGTAGGAGTTCTTTGAACTCCTTGTATGCTATATGTTAGCTTTATCTGGCTCACTGACATTCTGCAATTCTAAATGTAGCTATTTTCAAAGCAGGAAAGTTTGGGGGTTGGGTGCAGAGGAGGGGGTGGGGGAGTGGGAGACAAATTTCAGCTGGACCATTTGATTCTGTAATTTGCATAATTCCAGATAAACAAATGATGAAAGCAATGACTAATCGCTATTGTGATACTGCCTTAATTATTTCAAGCCAACAAAATGGTAATATGTCATTTGACGCTAGACGTTTTATGTTTGCTCTGTTTTGGATATATGTGTGAGTTTCAAAATTAGTCATCACAATATGCAAAACACTATTTAAAAAAGGAAAAAAGAAAAGACAAGGATGTGAGCATGAATGTAAAAATGCATCAGGCTCCAACAGAAAGTCAGATGAAAATTGGCAATAAGCCCAGGGCTTGTGGGGTTTCGGACTCTAGCTCAGTCACTCAAAATTGGCACCGAAGTGTCATTTCCAGAGGCATAATCGGAATGACCAGGTCTCCATAGCCTCTTCAGCTTTGACGATTCTCTTCTGTTTATTATTAATTTGTCATGTTGTTTTCAAGCATTTCAACACAATCTTCTTGTTTGAAGCACATTTCCGTTCATTATCACTTCTGCGGAACCCCCATGAGGTATGATGTCAGCTTTATTGACCTGGTCTTTCCACTGGTGACACGGAGACAGAATGAGATGAAGAAGCTTGCCTTAGGTCTCACATTCAATCAATACCTGGGACAAAGCTCAGCAGTGGCTGGTAGCCTTGCTAGCCCTATACCTGGCTTCTGGGACATCCTGCTTTCATGGTTTTTCTATAGTGTGTAGGCATGTTTTTTTTAAAACTACAAGTTATTTTTAAATAAAAGGACTAGGGAAAAATGTATTCTTATCTTAGCTGCTTCAAGTCCTTGAAAGGACTCACAAGGGCTATTTACTGGTGATAAAATACAAGTGCCTCGTTGTGGGATGAGATCAATAAGTAGTGTTCTCTAGGCTTACCACTGAACTCTGAGGAGATTAAGTTTGTTCTGCCTTCACTGAGGATTCTTCTCCCTTTAGAAGCAAGCTGTTGTGCTTTCATCCAGGTCTCTGGCTGAGTTATGCTACTGGGACAGATGTGCTGCCCCTGCGGCATTTATTCTCTACAATTTTTTTTTCTTTTTTGTAATCAGTACTGACATCGCGGTACTGGGCAGCTCAGTAATGGATATCTTGGGGCTCGTTTTTTTTCCTGAAGACATCTGCTCTTCTACTTTTGCTGCATGGTTTGGTGTTGCTGTAAGCATGCTGTTCATTTGCATCAGCTGGGCTACCAATGCTCATCTTGTATTTGGACCATGAATATGTAGTGAAAGAGTCAGGTTTCAATTAATTTAGATATTTCTAAAATTTCTGAACTGTGGCTGGCTGGGGAAAGGAGGATGTCTAGGCTTATTTTCAATGCAGAATATAAGCAACTCTGTGCTATGAGGCTATATGAACATCTGCAAAATGGGATCTTTATGTTTGTAAAAAACGTGCACTGTGATGGAACAGAAGCATAATATAACCCATTAACGTTAGTGTCAGCATAATAATCTCTGAATTGCATATTGGTGAGAAAATATTGATAGCAAAGTGTAAACAACTGCAAATGGGAAATTCAATAAAGCTCTCTTCATAGAACCCATAATTTACAATTAAATAGGTGACATTAAAATGATATGAAGCAGAAGCATACATGTCCAAAGTAACAGGGAATTCGAATGAATGCTTGCACTTTCCCATTGACCTATAAGCAGGTAAAAATAAAAAAGAAAGAAGTAAAATAAACTTAGTGGATTCTGTGCCCAGCGTATGGCTAATTATGTACAAATAATGTTAATCATAGTTTGGGATTGGGTAAAACTTTCAGAGGTTAATATTCTATGTTCTGCAATTTAGTAGTTTGCTGATGGCAATAAGACAATTTGTTGGAACATCCATATCCCACAGCAAGGGAATATCGAATTGAAGAGGAATATTCTCCCAGGCATGCAGCTATATTTTGGGATAAGAGATGACTGGTTTAGTCTAGTAAATTTGCATCTACTTTACAGAATTCCTGGGACTTCAGTTTCCTCTTCAATCCACTAATACATTTGACCTAAATTAGTATTTTTCATGCTGCTTTCTACTGGGTCACTCCTGTGTTATATAATAAGGTAACAATGGATAGTTACTAGTCTGGTTCTTGGGAAAATAGTCAAGTTTAGACTATTTTATCCTATGATTGTGTGTTGAGATCTTGGAAACTAAATAGTATTGTTATTGTTTTTGTCATTCTGAAGTAAGAAATGAGGGGAGTACTGGGATGAAGGAAAGGGGAGTCTCCTTCTAGGTCTAGTGCCTGGGGATAAAACACTGGCCATGTACAGATTGGGATTAGGCCCTTGGGAAAAGCATGATATGATAGTTAATACTGAATGTCAACTTGATTGGATTGAAGGATGCAAATTATTGATCCTGGATGGGTCTGTGAGGGTGTTGCCAAAGGAGATTAACATATGAGCCAGTGGTCCGGAAAATGCAGACTCTACTCTTAATCTGGTGGGTACAATCTAGTCAGCTGCCAGCATGGCCAGCATATTAAGCAGGTAGAAAAATGTGAAAAAAATTAGACTGGCTTAGCCTCCCAGCCTACATCTTTCTCCCATGCCAGATGCTTGCTGCCCTTGAACATCAGACTTCAGGTTCTTCAGCTTTGGAACTCGGACTTGATTCCTTGTCTCCTCAGCTTGCAGATGGCCTATTATGGGACTTTGTAATTGTGTGAGTTTAATACTCCTTACTAAACTCCCCTTTCTCTCTCTCATTCTTTCTACACATATATATCTCTCTCTTTATATATCTATATCTATCTATCTATATATATCTATATATATAGAGAGATATATATATCTATAGAGAGATATATGTATATATAGAGATATATAGAGATATAATATATAATATAAATATATAATATATATATTATATATGAAATATATATATTCTCTAGTTCTGTCCCTCTAGAGAACCTTGACAGACTTTGGTAACAGAAGTGGTTCTAGAGAACCAGAATATTAATGATGAAGTTCTTCTATTGGCTTTGGAGTTTCTGGAGTTGGCTGCTTAATAAGATTAGACCCCCAACCAAATGCTAAGGACTCTATTTCTAATAGTATAGAAAACACTGATAGTCCTTGGCATAAGCTGTTTAGAGAGTTATGCAAAATAAATGCATTTGACACTCCTGAATCACTGCTCATGAGAGGCAAGGAGTTTAGTGACTCTATACATAATACCTTTGACCGTATGTGGAGAACCAAGGAACATAATGAAGTTGGTTGGTTGCTCCTAAGTTCACGGGATAAAGTGATGAAGGAAAATGAAGAAATCAGGGATTCCAACACCCAGCTTCAGAAGCAGATACTGAGCCTCAAATCTGCTAAGATTGCCCTGAGTGAGAGTTTTATCTCCTATAGAGAAAGAGCTGAAATTGTGGAGATCCATTAGGGCATCTCTTAGTACCATGCCCTGTGATTAAGGTCAATGGGAAACTACAACAGACCAATCCAGGCAGGAATACAAATGGTCCAGACACTTCAGGAATGAAGGTTTGGATAACTCCACCAGGAAAAGAACTGTGATCTGATGAGGTGCTTGCTAAAGGCAAAGGGATTACAGAATGGGTAGTAGAAGAAGGTAGTCATCAATACAGGCTACCACCACATGACCAGTTGCAGAAACAGGGACTGTAATTGTCATGACTATTTCCTCTTCTTTTTGTTAAAAACATGTTTTGTTTGTTCATATGTCACTTGTTAACAACACTTAAATGCTGATATGAAGTCAGTAAATCTTACGTCACATGATAAAGGAAAAAGAAAATAAAATTAAGGTATTTGTATGAAGGATAGTTGTATTATGTGATGTATAATTATGACCTTCTTGTTGTCTTTATTAGAAGATTATGTCTGGGTTCAAGTTGTCAAGGGGTGGACTTGTGATGGTTAATACTGACTGCCAACTTGATTGGATTGAAGAATGCAAAGTATGGATCCTGGGTGTATCTGTGAGGGTGTTGCCAAAGGAGATTAACATTTGAGTCAGGGGGCTGGGAAAGGCAGACCCCACACTTAATCTGGGTGGGCACCATCTAATCAGCTGCCAGCATGGCCAAGATATAAAGCAAGCAGAAAAATGTGAAAAGGCTAAACTGGCTTACCCTCCCAGGCTACATTTTGCTTCCATGCTGGAGCCTTGCTGCCCTTGAACATTGGACTTCAAGTTCTTCAGCTTTGGGGCTTGGACTGGATTCCTCACTCTTTAGCTTGCAGGTGGCCTATTGTGGGACCCTGTGATCATGTGAGTTTAATACTCCTTACTAAACTCTTCTACATATATGTGTGTACACACACACACACATATATATAGAAGAGTTTAGTAAGGAGTATTAAACTCTTACTAAACTCTTCTATATATGTGAGTTTAATACTCTTACTAAACTCTTCTACATATATTTGTGTACACACACACACACACACACATATATATAGAAGAGTTTAGTAAGGAGTATAATATATATTATATACATATGTATGTGTATAATATATATTATATACATATATATGTATATAATATGTTTAATATATATGTATTGTATATGTATCTAATATAATATATACATGTTTTTGTGTGTGTGTGTGTGTGTGTGTGTGTGTGTATAAAAACCTATTAATTCTGCCCCTCTAGACAACCATGACTAATAAACAGGGGCTCTGAAGGCAGATTTGAAGTGAATGCTATCATTGAATCTCCATGATTATTATTTGTTTTTATTTGTTGGAAACCAATCATGGAAGAAGCAATTTCTGTGTTTTAGCCACATAATCAAAGAAGCAGGACTAAATCCAGTCCTGTGAGACAGTTCAGAAAGAAATACTAACTGGCTTTTTAGCCCAAAGATAACAGCATTCCTTCTCTAAAGCTGTAGAGGAAGGCTGGTCTGGACGTGAATGTGGCTGAAACTCAAAACTCCTTCTCCCTGGTAGCTTGGCCTGTGGTTTATATAATAAGGAAAACAGCTTCCTGTGTGTTTCATTTGAGAGCACTGTGCCACTAGCAAGTTATAATGCTGACAAGCTCCTTGTGGTTCCTTGATGCCTAGGAGGGTAGTAGTTGTATGGAGGAGAAAGTTCTCAGCACCTGTTTTTTATGGCATATGATCATGGCAAAACCCACACCTGCTGCAGTGTGTTCTCAGGCATGGTTACTATCTGATTGTAACATTTGTGGGAAGAAGCTTCCTCTTCCTGTACCCTAGGAAAACATTGTCATGCTTGTGACAGCAGTGCGTGCTTTGGTCTCTGCAACAGGTTTCTGGACCACCTGTTATCCACTGTGACATCATAGGGCAACATCCCAGCAATAGCAAGTGAAACAGAACAGATTTTCTGTTTCCTCTCTGGGAATGGTGCCCTTTGAAAAGAATAGGAAGACATTCTCAAGGTAGCAAGTGGAGGACTCAGAGTCATTTACATTGCCTGTCCTAGGAGAAGTAGTGTGTTTTGGACCCCAAGGTTATGAAGCAGGGCATTTTGGATAGATCCACATGTGAGGCAGATTCTCATTCTAATTATGCTCACTGTGGGCCACTGCATAGATAAGATCAATCATAGGTTCTCTTCAAAGGACAAGTCAAATGACCAGAACCGTAGGGATTATTTTAAAACCTTGAGGTTCTCAGCCTTAGTCTGGCACTTCAAGGATCCCTTTTATGCTATTAATAATGTTTCCATTTTCTTTTCAGTGAGCTTTGTACTACCAGACTGGGGCTGAGAGCCTCAAGTTTTGTAAATAAGTCTTGTGGTTCTGGCCATTTTATTTGTCCTTTGGAGAGAATCACTAATGCCCTTCCAATCTCAAAACGATTGCTAGGAGGAATATCAACAAGGAAATCTGCCTTCAACAGAAGAGAGCTTTGAGGAAAGATAAGTTAAGAAAGGGAGTAAATATGGTGAGATCATATCTTGAAATGATCATTTTTGTGCTCTTCTTTCCTGCTCTTCATAGCATGTGACCATTGCCTGATCAGTTAGAACTATTCTTCAAGAGAATTAGGATCATGATAGGAGGAAGGCAAAGAGAAGGAAACAGTCATTGTGGTCTTTGTGACTTCCCAAATAGGTTCTTGAAATCCACATGAGAAACGGTAGTTTTGAAAGTCAAAGCTTTCCATTTTCAAGACCCAAGTTCTGTAAAAGCTAAGAAAAGCATCTTGAGATTCCAAAGGGAAGACCTTGAAAGAAGCGTGACGTATAGTTTAAACTAGAACAATAGGTAAGAAAGTGAAAATAGCAGTACTTCTGAACCCTGGCTGAACATAGAATCACCTGGAAGAGCTATTAAAATGCCTATTCATGGGCCTCACCCCAGGCTAATGAAACCAGAATATCTTAGAATGGTCACTGAGCATTGGTATTTAAAAACAAAAGCAAAACAAAACAAAGCAACAAATAAAAAATCTCTGGATTTTTCTAATGTTCAGTGAAGGCTTGAGAATAAGTAAAACTGGGAAAACCCAAGGCTATTCTGACATGGGAGGAAGAAAGAGAGGAAACAAGGTGTGCACCCAAAGTAGGTATTTGGGGCCTGATATCAGAAGAGATCTAGGTGGATCTCATGGAGAGGATCAGTTCCAGCTTGGAAAACTGTCCAGCCCCATCTACTGCTATTAATAACATCAGATAGTTGTGTGCAAAGAGAGGTCAATGATATGATAAATTGATTATGAGTCTCTCTGAGGAGTCATGGTTATATTCCTCATTTTCTGGGGAAGATATTCCACTGTCCTGTGCTTGTAGGTCATCCGACAGAGGCGACACTCATTGGTGCTCAGACATTGCTGTGAACTGTCCAGACTTCCCTGGTGGACATTCCCACTTTCAGTGTCCTCGACACTTTAAGGTATGGTGAAGTTATACAAAAAGCAGCACGTGAACTTGGCTGTGGGAAGCAAGACTGTGTTGAAACTCATTTCTGCTCTATAAAAAAGGGGTATCTCAACAAAACCAAATGATGAGCAGTAGATTTACTTTAAAAAGAGAATGGATTGTGTGAGCATAGCCTCCCTAACTAGGGGTTACTATGGTGATTTTGAAACAATCCTTGATGTACCTGGTAATATATTAGGATTTGGCTCTCCAGTGAAGTTGAGGTGTTCTATTTAAAGGAACATTTAAAATTACTATAACTAGCAGAATTTAGTGTAAAAGGAAGAAATACAAATGAAAATGCTGGCAATATTTCTGCATCCACCACCAAATTTTAAATGGCAGAACTGATTTTTTTTTAATGTGATACAATGGCTTTTAAGGGTAAATTTAACAAATTTTTTTTCCAGACAATATGTAGGTTTTGACAAATTTTATGATAATAAAAAGTTTAGAAAGATTATAATAGTCATACTTGCATGACTTTAATGTTAATAGGGTTATAAAATATCAAAGTGTGTGTTTTATATAAAATACATCTGAAGAAAATCAGAAAACCCCACTAGGGGAGAGTTGGGGATTATTGAATCCTCCTTGGTGTTCGTGTATAGCCATTATAAATAGAAATGTTTTCAGCCAAAGCAGGAGATTTAATTTTTACAAAGAAGGAACCTTAGGAACGACACAGGTGGTAGTGATGCTGAACAGGAAAATAGAATTCTCTGTACTTTGTGCCAAGTAAGCTGTCATTGAGATCACAGCACTGTGCATTCTAAGGTACTGCTGGATCAGTTTGGTACCAAAAATAAAATTACCCTATTGTATAAAAAATAAAATTCTAAGTCCCCCAACCAATTGAATGGACCTCTCTTCTCGGCCAAAGGCATTCTAAAGTAAACCTGAAACAGTAGTTCTGGTCACGATGGGAATGAGTGGTTGGATAGGATTCATTATTATCTTCCTCCTGTTGGAATTCAGGCACAGCTGATCAGCATTAACATTAAAACAAAACTTTAAGACTTACAAAACAGACTCTTCACAGCAATAACATACCAATGTGACAGAAAGCAGGCTTTGAAAGAGATCGAATCATTTCAGCTCAAAATGTATTTCTCTGACGTATTTTGAAATGGCCTTGTGAAGCTGTCTCTTGTGGGGAAAATCTACATTCTGTAGAGAATCCTCTTCCATTTCCAGGTCTTTTTCCTGATCCAGGAGAGAATTAACAAAGAGTCTGGCACCTTTTAAAGTCTGACAAAAAACACTGTATTCTCTCTGAAGAATGCACACAGTCTATTCTCTCTGAAGCCTTCATCTGTATAATAAGAACCTTGGTCCCCACAACCCCTTATTTTAACCCAGACACTCTCTTCTAGTGATTCTAGGTCTATAGGTAAACTCTTTCAACCAATTACAAATCAGAGAATCTTTGAATCCACCTAAGACTTGGAATCCCCCTCCCTGCTTCCAATTGTTTCACTTTTCCCGACAGAACCAATGTGTATCTTATATGTATTGATTGATCTCTTATGTCTCCCTAAAATGTATAAAACTAAGCTGTAGCCTGACCACCTCGGGCACATGTTCTCAGGATCTCCTGGGGCTGTGTCAGGGGCCATGATTACTCACATTTGGCTCAGAATAAGTATCTTCAAATATTTTATAGAGTCTGTCTTCTCTTATCAACACTATTTTGAGAAATAGTCTTATTTAATGAGAATATAATTATTTCTGCTGTGATAGAACAGCCATAATATGAGTGACGGAGTATGTTGAGGAGCTGGATGGCCTCATAATCAGTCTGGGAGTTCTCTGCTGCCCATTTTCCCCGAGCATGGTTTTCTCAGGTATATGCTGAGACAGTTATTCCAACTGGGTTTTGGCAGAACAGCCAATAAAAATAGTGTAGCTCATTGAGCAGAATATAATTTTTCTTAAAACATCTGGGGAGAGGGTGAGGAAGAGTAGTAACTGCTGAGGTAAAGGACTAAGCTGAAAAGAATCAGAAAACTCCCATAATGTAATAGTTCTGCTTTTTCAAAAGCTTTATTTTTTTTCATCAAATAAGAATAAAGGATGCCAAGTTCAATTTGAATTTCAGATAAGCAAACAATGATTTTTTAAAAAAAATTAGTACATCCTATTCAATACTTCAGGCCAACTTATATGAAGATCTAGGGCACCTTGTATTTTATCTGGCAACCCTAAATACATAGTCACACCTATGAGGTGAGTCTTGAGCAGGCCCTCAAGGAAAGTTTCTATGAATAAAATACTATTTTTTCCCCCCGACTACTCTGTAGCCTGATATTCCATTACTAAATCATTCCTTTGAGTTAAAGGCACTATCCAAGAGGTCTTTTAAAAATGCAAACATATCACATGACAGTGTTGTTTTATCTTAATTTACCAGGGTCTCATACTATGAGTCCCCACTTTTTCACTGCCCCTGAGAGCCACAGAGAAAGTCTTTTGTGACCTGTGGGCTTAGCTCTGTCTATTCATTAACTAGTCCTGAACAAGGTAGACAATGCTCTTGAAGGTCCCAGAATAACCAGCAGGGTGTTCTGGAATTATTTTTGTGGTTATAGTTTCTACTCTTAGGATGACTTGGCTTTTTATTATAGCAGTTTTGTGCCTCTGAAGCTGTAATCTTCACTCATATTTGTTGAATCCCTCTATGCCTGGCACTATGTCAAGTATTGTAGATAAGAAGACTAAAAATGATGGTTCTTGTCTGTAATCAGTTTACATCATAAATATTAATACAACATAACTTGCTATAATGTAGGTAGTACAGTAGAAGGAGGCTCTGGATGCCAAAAGAGTATGTGAGATAAACCTCCAAATCAGATTGGGGGTATTGTTACAGGTAGTTAGGCAAAAATGGGTCAGGAGAGGACTTTCCCCTACCCACTAGAAATGTCAGGTGATGGTTTGGCAATTATCACATTGCCTCTCTAAGAGTGAGAAATTGGCAGCTGGTGCCAGGGAGAGGCTATTTCCTGATGGTCCACACATGTTAATATTAAAGTGTTAATTAAAGGCAGGCCCCTGGGAGAAGCAACTTCCTGAGTATGCACGTTAAGAGACAAAAATGGCAAAGTATGATCTTCTGGGTACACTCCACCAGAAAAAGGAAGAAAGCTTCAGATGGACACGCATACAACTTCTTAAACACACTGCACCTGCTCAATTCTTAAGGGTAAAAAGGGCACTGCGCATGCGGGAAGCCCACTATAAAGGAAGAATCATAGGAGAGAGGTGAGCCTATAAAGTCCCAGGATCAAGGTTAAAGGACTTTTTTTCTCTCTTTGATCTTCAGGTGCCCACTTGGATCTCTTCTGTGGGTTCTTTCCTTTCTTTCCTGTTCTAAATAAACTTCTACTTCTGCTCTGGAACTTGCCTCGGTCTCTTTTTGGCTTTGTGCCCCTTAGTCGAATTCCTTCTTCTAAGGAGGCAAGGGCTGAAGCTGCTGCAGACCTGCATGCATACACTGCTGGTGACTTGGGGTAACTCGGATCTCTTCCACCCTAATAGTGATATGAACAGAAGAAAGGGAAATACCAGGTAGAAGAGGATGGTCCCCTGGTAAAGGCCCCACCCTGAAGTCTGGATACCCATAGTGCTAAATGAAAATAGGTATTCCTGTTTTTGTGCCCCAAAAGTTGCCTTTTGGCCTACCACACCTCCTATCCTGCACCCATGTAAACCCTCAAACCCCGGGCTCCAGCAGCAGACCAGCAGATGGATGGCAGAATGATGTGGCAGAGAAAAAGAGAAGAGGAGGAACATCTGAACGCTGAGAGGAGTTCAGTTGGAGGCAGTCAGGGAAGAATCTGGCTGCTGGGCAGCCAGATTCCTGGGTAAGATCACCTTCCCACTCTGTCCTCCCTTCCTGCTCCCCATCCATCTCACTGAGAGCCACCTTTACCACTCAATAAAACCTTGATTCATCCTCAAGCCCATGTGTGACCCAATTTTCCTGGGATGCTGGACAAGAACTCGGGATACAGAAAACTGTCACATTGTGAAAAGGCAGAGGGTCCATTGAGTTAACACTCAATCTGTCTGTAGACAGCAAAGCTGAAAGAGCTTTGTAGCACTGGGGTTTCAGGCACCCACCCCTAGACACTACTGTGGGGCTGAGAGCCCAAGCACTTGCCCTAGCCTCTGTACCTGCCCCTCAGCATGCTCCTCCTCCCACTAGGGGTATGAGCAGTGGGGCTACCAAACAGATGAACCACATCCCCGTCGCACATCCTGTGAGAGGGATCAGGGAACTCTACCGTTTCAACATTGTTAGGAAAGACTTTTGGAGAAAGTGAAGCTTTAATAGAGTTTCAATGGTGATTAGGAAATGGCCGGATGAAAGGAGTAGGAGGAAGGAAGGAAGGAAGGGCCTTTTAAGAAAGGAGTTGTTCATGCGGGGAAACAAAAGGGAGAGAGCACCCTATGATCAGGGAATTACAAATATGGCTTATGCTTAGATCTAGGATGTCTGTTAGATTTGGGGTACAGGGTAGTTTAGAGGTAATGCTGGAGTAGCAGAAGCAGATTATGAGGATGTCTCTGGCATGCTGAGAATTCTTTATCTGCATTTCCCATATTAAATGGACTAAATAGGCCTCTGTCTCAGTTTCCCTTTCAGCATTGGCCATTTTTGTGGGGCTAGAGTGTTGTTCTGACCCCTTTGGCAGGAATCAGGCATCATCCTGCTTGGCTCTTTTTAGTCTCTCCTTGGTCACGATGGTAATGGTGGCTGTGATATATGTGTGCACGAGTGGAGGGTTAGGGATGAGCTAGATCTTATTTCTTGAATTATTGGATTGGGTCTAGAGGCCAATATAGTATTAAGAAACCCAACACCATATCCAAAATACCTTTCAAGTGTTTTTGCTAGTTTACATCTGCCACCATGTTCAATTGCCAGATTGAACGTTCTTTGTTACAGATGATTAATTTATCAAAACTTAAGTTTATCACTCACTTTTGTAACTATAGATTGGACAGATTAACACTGCTTTTAAGGAGTCAGCCAGGTTCCTAGTACCAGTTCTGTGCAGTTCAATATTCTAATTTTACTAGAATGTGTTAACCTATGGCATCTTGTTATGCCTCAAAGATGAGTTTCTGGAATGATAGCTCAATCAGGAGAGAAGCAGTGAGGAAAGGAGGAATTCATTGCTTCCAGGGAGGACACACACTTTGGAAGAGGTTGACTTTTTAGGGGGCCACGGTAGGACTCACAGTGGGTCAGTGTTTTTTGCCGGACTCTGTCTCTTTCTTTGAACCCCTCCCCTGCAACCCACTCATCCTTTAAAGTTCTGGCTTCTTGGTCTCTATTGGTATCCCACCCAGCTATTAGCTTCTACTAACTGCTAGCTGATTGTGCTACTGCTTTTGACAATGTCCTAGGGGCATAACTTGCTCCAAAGTCTGATCCAATTAAAGTCAGATCATTTGGCCCAAGTAGTCTTTGAGGTTTTCTGTGACTCCAGGCCAGCTTTCACTTTCCCTTTCCCTGGTTCTTTTTTTTTTAAACTTCTGAGTAGGGGAGGTGTCTCCTGTGTTACTTGTGGCTATCACAAGCTATCAGCCTTCTTTTAAATGCTCACCATCAAGATTTTCATTGTTTTCCATGAAGTCCCTGGGCTTGAATTAATTTTCCTTGCTCCAAATATAGTCTTGGAGAGAGCTATAGAGCCCTCTGTCCTAATGGCTTGAGTTTCTCAGTGGGAAGAATGTCTGTGCTACTCAGCTGGAGCTCCCACTTTTCTCAGAATAACAATGCTGTTCTGTGAGAAGGCAGTGGGGATATGCAGCAGTGTCTAGTGTTCTCAGCTTGCCCCGCTTGGTGTGTAACATCTATCTTGTGGGAGAGCCAAGGATAGGGTGATTGGAGCCCAGTATTCTCAGCCTATCAGGGCTGCAACAGTTTTTGCTCTGCCAGGTGCTGGTGGAAGAAGGGAGTACCAGATTTCTCTGCCATGTCTACTTGGAAGAGAGTTTCTACAGTGATTAGGGGATGAAGGTGGGTTTCATAAGTACTGACAGACTGCCCTTCCAGGGAGAAACCATCACCCTAGCTTGGGAGCTGGGGAAGAAGGAGCCCTGTCTTCTCAGCTGCACCTGCCCCAAGTAGAGTTTCCATCACACTGAGTTTTTCTTACTGAGATTTACTATATTTTCTTGAATGAGTGTTTCTCCATTTGCTATATGCCCTTAGGACAATTTCCAGAGACTTTAAATTGTTGTTGCTTTTTTGTTTTTTGGAATTGTAATATTCTCTAGTGATGGTTGTTTTGCTGGGAAGAAGGTCCACAGAGATCTGCATACCACCATTCAGACAAGTTTCATTGAAAATTATGTCTTAGATTCCATCTTGAGGAAGAACCATGGTTTATTCAACCTCTCTTGGTTTTGGGAGTTTTAATTTCTTCACAATACTACAACAATGCCACAGCGGCCACCAGTGTAGCTTGGTCTTAATACACATCCTGAATTATTTTCTAAGGATTACTCTCTTGAAGTTTCATAGATTGTTCAAAGCTAGTACCTGAGTGGATTCTAATGAAGGTTTAATCATGAGGGCTTGATAGTAAAGGATCATCTTTTTAAAAATTCTGTTTTCATGACACCTATTCAATTTCATGATCAAAAGCTGACTCCTTGAAAGACCCAGTCCTTTCTGTATGACCCATTTCATTCTGTTTCCTTTATGAAAGCCTCTTCCAGTCTTCTGATCATTTGGCTAGCAAAGGTATGGTTGTACTTTTCTAGTCCTAATAACAAATTCCTCCCAGTTCTAGAATTTCTCAGCTGTTCCCCAGTGCATATAGTGTCCAAATATCTTAAGCAAAAAGCATAATAAAACATGAATATTATTAAAACTAAGATTTGTCCCTTTATAGGTTTTGGGAGTTGAAATAGGGACTCCTAAAAGTGAACTTTTCCTATTTTAAAATTTCCTAATTTCCTCTAAAGACATTCCCAGTGCTAATCATATTTCAAAATTCTTATCTCCTATTAGGCATTTCTATTACTAGAAATGTGTCACAATAATAAGAAAATAATTTTAAAAATCTGAAATAAGGATTGTGTGCTCTTAAAGGTGTTTAGGAGTAATCTCCTTGAGGAAGGTGTGTATTTAGGAGTGAGACACACCAATGTATTAGTGAAGTGACTAGACATTATTGAGAAACTAAATTCCTTATCTTGTTTAAATGCTCAAGGAGATGCGTTCAGTTGTCATCTTTGTTCTTGTTTCCTTACTCTTAGACTATTTTAATAAGCTTCATTCTCTATTTTTTATTTCTAAATTATTTAGGAAATAATAACATAGCAGTAATCTTCAAAGGATACTTTTGATCATTTTTTTACCCTATTACATCCAGTGTCTGTAGAATAACATTCCTTAACCTGTAACATTATGCTTCAAATAGTACTCTAAGTTTAATATTTCCAGCTCCCTTGCAGAAACTCTTTTCTCTAGCTAGTTTGGACTATTCATTTTTCCCTAAGTACGTAATGTCCAGAATCACCTTTTATTTTTACTTATCCTATATCCAAATCTCCATCTCTTACTTGTAATTATTTTTCAAGGCATAACAAAATAGCATGGAGAGGCTAATCTTTCCAAATATAAATATATTTAAGATGGGGTAGAACTAAATTAATGTATCAGAAGAGAATGGTGAATAACAGATTTAAATACACAGAAAATTTGGTCAATGAAAAAGTGTTTGGTTGCCCTGAATCTGTCTGCAACCCCCATGTTACAGCTTTGCCGTCTGTGGACAGCTTCAGTGTTAATCAGCTCAGTGGACCCTCTACCTTATCGAAAGGGCAGAGAGCCAGTGTGACAGCCTTCTGTATCCTGAGCTCTTGCCCAGTGTCCCACAAGAATTGGATCACACATGGGCTGGAAGGATGAGTGCAAGATTTTATTAAGTGGTGGAGGTGGCTCTCAGTGAGATGGATGAGGAGCCGGAAGAGGGGATGGAGTGGGAAGGTGGTCTTTCCCTGGAGTCCCCTGGATGCCTAGCAACCTGACTCTTCTCCAACGGCTGGGACGGACTCCCCTAGGTGTCCAGATATTCCTCTTCTCTCTTTCTTTGCAGCATCATTCCACCATCACTGGTCTGCTGGTCTGCTCCGGAGCCTGGAGTTTGGGATTTATATGGGGGCAAGATAGTAGGTGTGGTGGGCCAAAAGGCAACTCTTTGGGCATGAAACAGAAATGCCTATTCTCATTTAGGGCTGTGAGTATCCAGGGTTGAGGGTAGGGCCTTTGCTGGGGAACTGTCCTCTTCTACCCAGTATTTCTCTGTCTCTTGTCCATATCTTTACCTGATTAAGGAATTTTGAAAACAGGTCGAAGCAGGCTTTGTTCAGCTCCTTCAGGTTTCCTCTCATTTGTGGACTGTCCTCAGATGTACAAGTTCTGTTCTGCCTTGTCACCCTGGGGAGGCCTGCTGTTGTGCAGATCTACCAGAGCTGAGTGCTAAGTTTACTCAAGAGAATATGATTATGGTAATAGGCTAAATTGCATCCTATAATGTAATCTTATCTTCAATAAAACATTTTAAAAATCTGCATCTTTTTGATAAGAGCATCTACTTATCAGTTGGCTTTGAACTTGGGATGGTCAATAAGCATGATTATACTACTCTAAAACCTCAGTCCCAAACTCAAAAAGTCATTAAAAAAGAAAACAATAAAACTTCTATCAAGGCTCAAGACTTCTCTCATCATCAAAGGTCATGGCAAAATCTTTTACTTTCCATCTCCCAACCTTTATACTGATATTCCTTGTTTGGCACTTATTTATTGCCATGTGTATTTATAGATTTAGTTGTATGATGTAGTCTTCTTTAGAGTGTGAACTTATTGAAGGAAGATAATCTTTTAGTCATCTTTGAACACCTAAAGTGCTTTCTAGGGTAAATGCTCAGCAGATGTTGAATGATATCAATTGGGCTGAACAGCTCTTTAATGGTTACTACAAACTAGTTCCTGATATAATGACTTATCTTAAATAATAATGTTAATGAATTTGTTTTGTACTTTACAGTTTCACACTGTACATCAAATGATATAACTTACCATATTTAATCTTTTTTTTTTTTTTTTGAGATCGAGTCTTGCTCTGTTGCCCAGACTGGAGTGCAGTGGCATATGCTTGACTCACTGCAACCTCCGCCTCCCAGGTTCAAGCGATTCTCCTGCCTCAGCCTCTCGAGTAGCTGGGATTACAGGTGCCAACCACCACACCCAGCTAATTTTTGTATTTTTAGTAGAGACGAGGTTTCACCATGTTGGCCAGGCTGGTCTTGAACTCCTGACCTCAGGTGATCCACCTTCTTTGGCCTTTCAGAGTCCTGGGATTAAACGCATGAGCCACCATGCCCAGCTACCTTATTTAATCTTTAAAGAATCCCATGAGATGGGCAGAACAAATATTTCTATTTCTTAGATGTGACAAAACGATCTCAGAGATGTGAGTTTCTTGCTCAGCATCATGGTGCTTATGAATAGCAAGATCCAGAACTTCTAATTCCTAGGAGATAACTCTTTTATTTTACCATGACTGTTTCTTGCATGAAGGTGGGACCTGCAAATGCCCTTCCAGAAATGTAAAGAATCCAACAGCATTAGAAAATATGTGACATTTCCAAGGCACTAGTTGAAATTTGATGTGAAATTCCATCTGACATGTTTGTAACAGCTTTAATTATTTAAATAATTTAATAACAGAATATTTAAAGCAGCAGCAAAAATCACTGGGCATAACCAGTTTCATCCATAAATCAGACATTTTGCACCTCAATTTTTACTCTTCATTTCTGTTTTGTGAACTAATTGGCAATACTTCATGGAAATTTAAGATATAAACAGACTATAACAGGTGGAGCAATCACATCTTCACAAGGAAATTAATTTATATATACACACACACACACACAAACACACACGCATATTCATAGCCTCTGATCCTGCCAAGGAAAGAGCCCCAACAGTGCGGTTAGCTGTAATTATGGTTAAGTGTCATAAAACAATTTTGGAATATCATGGTGCCCTTAGGAATTGCAGTGATCTCTCAGTTCTTGGTCTTCCAAGCACGTTTCAATCTCATATGAATTCATCCTTGCAAGTTTTCTTTTTGCTGTTTCGTTTGTCAGAAAAGTAATTTGACTACATCCTGCAACTTGTTTTGTGAAAGCAGCTATCTTGCAAGCTGGACTAGAACACAGTATGTCAGTATGATTTAGAGGAATTGCTGTGACTCTGCTGCAGTGAACAGATAGCTCCATATATGACAGTGTATATGCTCAAATTCCTTTTCACAAGAATGGTTTCACTCAAATTTCCTGAGTTTTTTTAATGCTTCTGTGATTACATGGTTATCATTGAATGTTTGAGTAGAAGCAGTCTTTGATTACCTTGTGTCTTCTTTTTGGTAAATTCTAACATCATTTTTTTTTCCTGGCTTGAATATTGCAAAACAATCAGAGTTCTTGGAGTTTAGATTATACTATAGACCTGACTGCAAGAAGTCCAATAACTATTATTTTCTCCAAACTGTAATTTGGAGTTCACTAGGTACCTTACATAAGGTAAGGTATGTGATGTGCACAGGTAAGAAAACTCAGAATTGGTTATAAGTCATAATAATTCATTATTTTGTATACCAAGATTGAGAGAAAAAGGGAGAATTTATTATTATGAAATGTTCCATTCAATTATTTAGTCAATATGAATTAGGAATAAGGCACTGTACATGAGACATCTGGTATCATTTAATTATGAAGCCAATATAGTTTCAAATAGAAAATGGTATGTTTAAAAAAATTTCACTAGTTTCTCTATTTTTAAAAATCTCAGTCACCTAGCTTGGCATTTGCATGTTGTTTCAAAGCAGGATTAGAGTTGTGTTGTATATTTACAGAAAAGAACACTCATTCTTTTTTCCCTTCAGAATAAAAATAGCTAAATAAATAATACATATTTATTGTAAACCACTAAATAAAACCAAACTACACAAAAATTTAAAGAAGATAAATAGTATGTGAAGTCCTATCAAAGAGAGCAATTGCTAATATTTTGGTAAATATCTTACCCAACATTCCAAACACAAGCATGTTTACTGAAATTGGATGAAAACAAATACATAATCTTTTTCATTCATTAAAATACTGTGCTCATTATTCCATATCAATAAATTAGCTTTATATTATAATTATTCATGGTTACAAAGTGTTCCAGTGTATGGATATTTCATAAATACTTTAATTCTTCGTTAATGGATTTTAAATTATTTCCAGTTTTAAGCCTTTATAAATAATATAGGTACAAAGGCAAAACATATATGTACCACTAATTAATGCAATAAAATTTTAATGGGTGTTTCCCATGTGCCAGACGTTATTCTAGGTGCTGGTGAAATAGTGGTGAATAAGACATTTAAGACCTTGACTTTTATGGACCTTAAATACTAGAAGGAAAGTCGAACAAATAAGTAACCAAGATAATTACAAAGAGTATTGTGTGCTTGAAGAATATAAGATAGGCAAATATAATAGTAAGTGAGTAACAGGAAGAGGTACATTAACTAGTGTGGTCAAAAGAGGCCTTCCTAAGATAAAGAGATTTTAGGAGAAACCTGTACAGAAGAAGTAGGTAAGAGAGACTTTTATAGGCAATTGTCCCAGCACTGATTTGGGATGACCTGGGAGTGTTTCAAGAATAAAAGTAGTGAGTCTTGAATACACTGAGTAACAGAGAGAGTGCTGGAAAAAGAGGAAGAAAAAAGATTGTAGAAGTAGGCAGAGGTTGATCTTTTCGTGCCTCATGGGCTGTGGTTAGGAGTTAGAGTTTATTCTGAGTGGAAGTTTTTTCAAAGTTCTAAATGCTATTTGAAGAATTTAAGTGTATTGGAGGTGCTGATTTTAGGTGAAGAAACAAGGGAAACAGTCACTTATTTGTCTGTCTTTCATCAAATATTTATAAAGCAATTGCCCTATGCTAATCATATTTTATGCCCCCAAGTATAGGGAATGCTAGGATTCAGTAATTCCCCAAACAGAAGTCCTTCCCCTTTTCAAGCTGACATTCTAGCTTCACATAATAGACTGTTTGGTAGCAATGCATGTGAAAATTAAAGCAGGGTAGTGGGATATGCACACATGCTGTTATTGGTAGGGTGATGGAAGGCCTGTTAAGAGATGATACTTAACTGACATTTACAAGCAGTGAACAAGTAAGCCAAGCCAATATCTGGGGGATGACTCTTCTGGGCAGACGAAATAGCAGGATCAGCAACTACACTGATTTTCTAAGTGATGGTTCTAAGAAATTCACAAGTATAGAATGTCAAGACAGTGATAGAAGATGAAGACAGAGAGGCAGCCAGGATCCTTGAAGGGCAGGGTGAGGATTTTAGTTTTGGTTCTAAATACGATAGGAAGAGATTAGAAGGTTTTGAGCAGAAGAATGACATTATCTCATGTGTTTTAAGAAGATAGCTGCTGTGTGAAGGAGGAAATGTTGGAAGTACAAGGACAGTTAGGAGGCCATTATAATAGTTCAAGCAAGAGATGATGGTGGCTTTGATCTGGTGATAGTAGCAGAACTGGTGAAACACTGTCAGGTTCCAAGTATACTTAAAAAGCAGAGCTAATAGGATTTGCTGATGGATTGGATATGGAGTCTTAGAGAGAAAGAGTCAAGTAAGATTCCAGTAGTTTGACCTTATATACCTGGTGAATAGTGGTGCTAGTTTTATAGATGGGGAAGACCAAGGAAGAAAATGGGAAGGAGAAAATAAGAAGTTCATTTTGAGTATTAAGCAGCAGATGCCTATTAGATTTTTCTGTGAAGATGTTGAGTTGGTTGTTGAATATACAAACCTGGAATTACTTTTTAAATATAGTTTTAAATTTGTATACAATAAAGACTATTTATCTTTTTCTGTTTCAGTTTTTGCTTTGGTGTTTATGTAACCCAGATGTCAGGCTTTCTTTCAGAATTAAGTAAGATTTGCATAATCTTCTATTCTGTTTTGTTGGAGGCCTTCCCTAAGATACCTGCAAATTCCTGATGGCTTATATCTTAGAGCATTTTCTGACTTCATGAACATCTGATTTTCTGAGTCTATTTACTTCTTTATGATTCCATGCCAACTTATTCACCATTCCTTGAATTTTTCAAAAACCATTCACACAAGAGATTGAGACTTACTTATTGTTCCAAATGGCCAATGTGCCAAGTGCTGAATACCCCTCTTCTGCCTTAAATGCCATTTTAATGTATTTAGAACTCCTATATAAGCTTGGTTCGAATTCCAGACTATTTAATTCTGTTTGATCTGTCAGTCTACAATATGATTTTAATTATAGTAACTTTATATTGATTTGTTCATTTATTTAATATATTTATTGACTACCTAATGTATACCAATCACTACCAAATTCTAGGAACACAGTGGTCAACCAGGCAAAGGTGGGTTCCTCTTTTCATAAAGCTTAAATTCTAGTGGAAAGTTACTGATAATTGACAACAGAATATATTAAACAAAAACAAAACAAAAACAATAATTGTCAAGAAACACATACTTAGGGTACAATGATAGTAATTCAAAGAGCTAATTTATAGAGGAAGATCAGGAAAGACTTCTGATAATTTATTTAACATCAGACCTCACAACAGAAGGATGGGAATGACCCAGCCACATGAATTGTTTCAACTAGGCAGTGATGAAGCTAAGGCAATGGAAGAACTTCAGTAATATGAATATAAGTGACATGATTCTTCTGTTTAGTAGTTTTGTATTTGCTAACCTTGAACTGCCATTTCTTCAAGATGATATGTAATTCTTTTTGACTATATGCAGGGATTTTCAAATCAGATATGTATGGCAAACATGTTTGAAAAAGTTTTGTCTTCCAATTATTTTGTTTTTTTCTTCAGGCATGCCAACTAGCATTGGACCTCTGTTGCTTTTACTTCATATCCATAATTTTCTCTTTAATGTTTTTTTCATCCCTTCTTTATTTCAGTATGATTTACTCAAGTCTGTTCTCTACATTATGGATTTTGTCTTTTCTCTGTCTTTCACTGCTGCAAATACTGTGTTAAGTTCTCCCATGGTGTTTCTTTTTTTTCTAATTTCTTTTATTATTATTATTATACTTTAAGTTCTGGGGCACATGTGTAGAACATGCAGGTTTGTTACATAGGTATACACATGCCATGGTGGTTTTCTGCACCCATCAACCTGTCATCTACATTAGGTATTTTTCCTAATGCTATCCCTCTCCTAGCCTCCCACCCCTCGACAGGCCCCAGTGTGTGATGTTCCCCTCCCTGTGTCCATGTGTTATCATTGCTCAACTCCCACTTATGAGTGAGAACATGCAGTGCTTGATTTTCTGTTCTTGTGTTAGTTTGCTGAGAATGATAGTTTCCAGCTTCATCCATGTCTCTGCAAAGGATATGAACTCATCTTTTTTTTTGGCTGCATAGTATTCCATGGTGTATATGTGCCACATTTTCTTTATCCAGTCTATCATTGATGGGCATTTGGGTTGGTTCCAAGTCTGTCATATTGCGAACAGTGCCACAATAAACATACTTTGCGTGTATCTTTATTTAGAATGGTGTTTAATCCTTTGGTATATACCCAGTAATGGGATTGCTAGGTTAAATGGTATTTCTAGTTCTAGATCCTTGAGGAATTTCCACACTGTCTTCCACAGAGGTTGAACTAATTTACACTCCCACCAGCAGTATAAAAGCATTCCTGTTTCTCCATATTCTCTCCAGCATCTGTTGTCTCCAGATTTTTTAACTATCGCCATTCTAACTGGCATGGAGATGGTATCACACTGTGGTTTTGATTTGCATTTCTCTAATGACCAGTGAAGATGAGGTTTTTTTTTTTTCGTTTGTTTGTTGGCCACATAAATGTCTTCTTTTGAGAAGTGTCTGTTCATATCCTTCGCCCACTTTTTAATGGAGTTGTTTTTTTCTTGTAAAACATAATGACAGGATCAAATTCACACATAAAAATATTAACCTTAAATGTAAATGGGCTAAATGTCCCCATTAAAAGACACAGATTGGCAAATTGGATAAAGAGTCAAGACCCATCGGTGTGCTGTATTTAGGAGACATACCTTACGTGCAAAGACATACATAGGCTCAAAATAAAGGGATGGAGGAATATTTATCAAGCAAATGGAAAGAAAAAAAAAAGCAGAGGTTACAATCCTAGTTTCTGGTAAAACTGACTTTAAACAAGATCAAACGAGACAAAGAAGGGCATTACATAACAGTAAAGGGATCAAGGCAACAAGAGCTAACTATACTAAGTAAATATGCACTCAATACAGGAACACCCAGATTCATAAAACAGGTTCTTGGAAAACTATAAAGAGACTTAGACTCCCACACAATAATAGTGAGAGACTTTAACACCCCACTGTCAATATTAGACAGATCAACAAGACAGAAAATTAACAAGGATAATGACTTGAACTCAGCTCTGGACCAAGTAGTCTTAATGGACATCTACAGAACTCTTCACCCCAAATCAACAGAATATACATTCTTCTCAGCACCACATGACACTTATTCTAATTTCTTTCCTTTCCCAGTTTTCTTTTCATCTCATTTTGTTGTCATATCATCTCATCTTACATCTCTC